>JAJTJO010000091.1:0-265940 GCA_024550625.1 Dendroctonus valens
CAAACTTAAAGTGGGATTAATTTGTACAAAAATTAAGTATTTTTATTTCAACGCGACATTACAATCCGTTTTTGAGAAAAATGGATTCAACGAACACTAGGTTTTAATACGCAAAATTAAAAGCGACACAAATCAATTTGCACTATTAGGCTGTCTCATAAACAAAATATCATATTTTCCTCCATAGATAATGGATAAACAAACACTTGGGCTGACAAATGACTAAATATTTTAGCAATAACTATTGATGAATTGATGAAAAATAATGATAGTCATGACATTTTTGCACAAAAAAATTACAATGGCCTTGCCTCAGCTCGAAATATTATGAAATGTATCCCAAGTGAAGGCAACCAAACCACAAACTATTTAGAAATTTGTACAATCGCTTAGAAGAAACGGGATATTTCCGTCCAAATGTAATAACAGCGCCCCAAAAAAGATTTTTATTGAGTAGAAGGAGGAAGTTATGATTACAGTTTCTGAAAATTCAGCAGTTGCCTTTTAAGTACTGCAATAGGCATAAGTCAACCCACCGTTTGGAGGATGCTGAAAAAGGAGAAACTATTTACATTTAATTTTGCTCCTGTACAAAATTGGATGCTGCAAGATCATCCTGCTCTCATTTACATTCATTTTTTGCTTTGACGTTCTACTTCATTTAAGAAAGCCATGTGGTTTATACAAGATCAAAAAAAAAAATTCAAGTCCTTCCAACAAAATAGAGGGAATTCCAATACGTTGTTTCAAACTCAAATGTATCTGATAAAACGCTGTCCAACATGTATAAGTGGGGTGAAGTTGAAGAATTAATATAAATAATTGTTCCGCATTTTCCTTAATTTATTATTCGAAAGATTACATGATTTGTTCTAATATCAGCGCGCGTATTTTTAAACCCTTATTATAACTTTTACTACTCGCGGTATTTCCGCAAACAAATACTTTCGGATAAGGCAGGCTAACATCAAACTCCAGTTTATGTATTTCCTATTGTTAACGAAACGCCCTGTGTCAGTAATAAGAAGGAAAACAAAATAAATATGAGATAAAATCACTCAAATCATTCAGATAATAAAATCAAGTTCAACTAAAAAAACATGCAGATAAGCGGTAATGAACACATTTACTCAGACAAATAATAACAATAACAAAGCGAACTATTTTCGTAAGCGTTCAAGCGCCCGACAGTCTGGACATTGAAGAACATTTTTAATGTGGTTTTCTTTACTGTTCTCTGAATTTGGTGGTTTATAACCGTACTCGGAATGCTCATAGTTTGGCAAAGGACTGTTGCTCATACGGCCCCGATAATCTCTGTCCGTTCTAGAATAATCCGTGTTCCGCCAGGCGTCGTTGTAAGACTGATTTGATGTGTCTTGTTCGAAACGAGACCTGTACCCATCTTGAGGGTTGCTGTCGGCATATCCATGAAGGCTGCAGCATTTGCTGCAATACCTTGTAGGCTGCGGACCGGGAGTAGGAGCCCGTGAAGCCAAGCTGGGTCGTTTATTCTTGAAATAAAAACAACCCCCTTTCCTTTCAAGAACATCATTTGCGTAACCATATTCGATCGCTGCCGATACCATCTTGTAGATCTTTGTCTTCATATTATCATCTCTAGGTCTTGGAGGATTACTCGAAGTGTATTTACATGGATGCATCACATTAAGTTTATGGCTTTTATTCGAGGGATCTCTTTGCATTTTATCCATCTTCAAAGCGCTGTTTTCTCTGGCAGTTGGTTGAGGATGAGCGTTCGAAAATAAGTATCTCAACTTGTTCAAATAAAATAATACCAGATTTTCGTAATTTTCGGGTGATTTCTGTTTGTTAGCAATCGGACAAGAAGAATTCGCTGCGATTTTATTTTGAACAGAGGTCAATCCATTTGATTTTCTTTGTGGCTTGAAATGAACCAACGACTTTTTATCCAAGCTAATTTTTCTTCTTGGCGCGTTTTTGGTGCCATTTACACTCGCAATTTTGAGCTTATGGGAAAACGACAAATTTAAAAAGTTTGACACTTTTTTAGTTGACAAATTAAGCCGGATTTGTGATTTTGTACAGCATACTGGTGCGAACAACAATGCAAGAGGTGCAAATAATCATTAGGGTATTATTTACGCAGCGTGTACAGGGAGACAAAAATTCAGTCCAAACATTAAAAGCGTGTTTTTTTCAGTTGTAAATAACCTTCATTTTCTACAAGGCTTATAAAAAGTCCTAGAATGCACCTTCTTCATCGTAAGTTTAACAAAAAATTTCCATGTGTTTTACTTAATGACTTAAGGTAAGTTCATTCTGGGAATTTCCGCAAACCTCTCCTAAGAGCTTCATCAATTTAGAGCTAAACTTTAACACATTGCTGTCATAAAATATGTCGCTCTTTACGAATAAAATTGTTTTCTGTGACGATAAATTTTTCAATTTACCTGAATCATTTGGTCAATCCGGCCAATGTATTTTCATTCCTTGATTTGTTGTTTATAAACCATCACAAAGCACAATTTAGTATTATCACAGTATTATCACAAAGCAGAAAAGCCTAGATGAATGACAGCAAGGGACAATAAGTGATATTTAGAGCTCTAAAACACTCCTTCGAAACGTTTGTACGCCATTTTTAAATACTCTGCATCAAATACAGTTTTCAAAACCTCAAGACGTTTAAACCAGAGACAATATAAATGACAAAATATCAGGAATCAAAGGGAATGGGTAACATTTTATTTGGATTTTTATGTATTTAATAAAATGTATCTAAATTATCAGATACACAAAAAGGCGCTAGGAAAACACAGGACTTAGCAACGCGAAGTTATAGATAAAATACAGTATTTTAATTTTTTCTTTGGATATGGTTTAGATTATTTGAAAAATTATTTATCAATCATATTAAACTAGTAGTAGTAGTAAACATCTTTATTCTAAAAACAGGCTATCGACCTATCGGTCTTTCTGCGCTTGTTTCATAATGTAGTCTTAGTCTAAATAAAAAACAAAGATGAAAATTCTCTTATTCTAGGTTAATAATCTTATTAAATAAACTTTCCAATTCTAATGACAAGAAAAAAATATTTTATTATCCAGTAGTCAGTTGCGTTTGTAAGTGTTCGAGTAGCGTTGATGTAGGGAAACGGAAGCGGGATTGTCTGGTTGGTCTTGTAAGACAAAGGGGATTCAATATGGTCCAGTTGTAGGGTTGATTGTCCATTTTGTCTGTAGATGTATGAGTCTTCCGAAATCTTTGTCATGTTTGTGCGTTCGTATAGTAGTTGGGTGGGGGGTTGTGTAGTGGGTTTTAGGGGTGTCTTATTAGTCTTAGTGCAATTTGTTCTGTTGTTTGTATATAACGTTTTGTCCTTTCTGTTCCGTTGGTCATGAGTATATGTCCTTAGTCTAGCAAGGGTCTACAAATAGCTTTATATATTTTGGTGGCGGTGTTTGTGCTAATTCCTCTGTCTTTGTAGGTTAGTGATCGGAAGTGTTTTGTTCTCTTTATTGTTTCTGCCCTGATGTTTCGTATGTGTTTAGTGAATTTAAGTTTGTAGTCAATTGTGATTCCAAGGTATTTTACGTCGTTTTTTGGTTGTGGTTTGGCCGTCTGCAGTTATTGTAGGGGAGTCAGTTTTGAGTCTGTGGTTTGTGAGCAGAAGTTGGTTTTTTGACGCGTTTGGTGTTAGTCTCCATTTATAAAACCATGTCATTGTGTTGTTTGTAAGTGTTTGGAGTCTTTGAGCTGCTCTCTCAGTAGTTTGTCATGTACAATAAGTGCCATGTCGTCAGCGTATTGTAATATGTATGCCGATCTGTCGATTTGATTTTTGTCTGGTAAGTTGTAATTGTATATGTCATGGCAGTATATATTGTAGAGAAACGGTGAGAGCGGGGATCCTTCAGGGAGCCCTTGTTCAGGGAAAAAGAAAATGACAGTGTTTTGTCAATTCGTACTTGTAGTTGTCTGTTTTCTAGTAAGTTCTTTATGGTGTGTACCAGATATGTTGTGGTGTGTAGTTTGTATAGTTTGTATAGTAAGCCTCTATGCCAGACATCAAAAGCTTTGTCCATAAACAGCTGTCTTTCTGTCAGTTAGGTGGGTAGTTTGTATATTGTTAGTCAGAGTGAAGAGTGGGTGAATTGTCGAGTGCTGATGTTTGAATCCGAACTGATACGATGGTATGTACTTTCCGACCAGTTTTCCCAGTCGCTGCCTTATTATGTACTCAAAAACCTTGCTAAGTACTGGTAGCAGTGTAATTGGTTTGTAATTGCTCGGTTGTGTATTGGATATTAAACTAATATTCTAGAAAATGCTATTTAATCATTGCCTTTCAGAAATTTTGATAAAAAACAATCAGGTGTTGTGTCGCTGGGTTTAATAAAAAAACTGGGCAACTCCTCGTCTTGAAATCCACTGCTCTGCTACTTCATTTAGAGTCATGTGACCCTAAAAGCAACATCAGAAACAAGCACACAAACTAGAGTTTCTCTCATGTTGTATGCAGTATTCATACCTTGATTACAAGCATATCAATAATTCTGATATCATTAATCTTGGGGTGTTTTGTGAATTCCTCCCTGAGCTTTTGCCTGCAGCGAGTTTCACCAAATTCTACATCATAATATTTTACTAAAAAATTAAACCTTGCTATAACATAAGGCAGATGTATGTTTTAGGGAACTTTTCTAGTGAAATTGATTACCTATGAAAGGGATTTGCCTAAACCAAGCTTTGTACAAGTTGATAACTCGCCTTCTGGCTTCTTGATGGTCCAAAGACAGAATTGGACGAACTTCTTTAAATAATTTTTTTTAGTTTCAGATGCCATCTTCAACTACTGACATTGACAATAATGCTTATCGTACGGCCTAATTATTAACGGTGTTTATATACATATATGAAAATTAATTCTTCATATTTCTCGTACCATCAATTTCGCGTACTTTTATACCTGTATTATTAAATTTATTAAGATACTTTATATAATATGTTATGACGTTTTGTTAAAATTGCAAAATCAAATCATTGCTTTTTGCCTGACCTGATAATATTTCTGACTTTAATGTGACCATTAAAATAAATAGGTTTTTAATCCTCTACCCAGTGGAAGTAAAATTTTCATTATTAAGAATTATTTCGAATTTGCACGTTTTCAGTCAGCAGAAAGAATGAAGCGCTGTACCTCTGCTTCTTGAGATAAAGTTAAAGTATTAACAATGTTTTTTTGTAATTTCAGATTTTAGCACTTTGTATCTCCATTAATTTTGATATTTAAAAAAATGTTGGTGGTGTGTGTGTCTGTTAAATGAAAAAATATATATAAATCACCCTGTAGCTACTGCAATTCTGTATCTATTCTTTACTATAATTCCTAACGTCGTTATGATTCCAGTTAATGAGCATACAACTACAAGCAATTTCTTCGAAGTTCCAGTATTTGCAGTGTTATTAAACAATATAGTTCGACATAAAAGTTATTCATCTGGGCCGTGTACTCTAATATCGCCTGACTGCTGATTACAAAAGCCGGTTTTGAAAAAGGTGCTCAGAATAAACGAACACATAAAGAAAAAGCAACAAACAAACTCGATTTCAAAATAAATGAACACTTGAAGGCAGAAAAGAGTTCGATAGTATGAAACGCAAATTTCACAGGCAAAATTCCCGTATTTGGTTTTTTTATATTTATGGGAGGTGTAATATAATCAAGAAAACATATTTTACGTATAACATAGATTTTTTAAATCCCATTTGCAATCAGAACAGAAAGGGCACCCAAATCCTATCAATTCGGGATTCTGCAATTTTTCCATGTTATATAAAAAAGATAGAGATAGCAATTACAGAAGAGGCTTGAACTAAGTAAAGTAAGAATAGGCTTACATAAGGAATCACTAATATTGGAGCAGCAGACAAAATACTCGATTATAAATCACTCACTGCTTTAAAAAGATACATTTCAGACAGTTACAAAAAATTTAATCAATGATAAATATGTAGAAAGTTATATCTGCAGCAACACCCTGCACTGACGAACAATCAGAGTAGGCAACTCAGTGAATTTTCAGGCGTTGGCGCAGCAATGCGGAAACGGCTTGGTGCGCCCACACAACGCACCGGCGCAGGAACTCACTGGCGCATTTTATGACGCAGTAAACGGATAATACGATAAATGTGTAGGGAGATAACAGAAGACCTTGTGATGTGTAGTGCTACCGTATAGTCATGCGCCATGAGCTTTCATGTAACGCCGGTTGCGTTGTTTTAATGATTGGAATAAATAAAGTCGCAACATTATTTCTTCTTGTAAAGCCTAGTAGGTCTCCTAAACGAATTTTCGGAGAAAAGATCCGAATATTTGGATGATTCAACAGGTGTCAGAAATCGTTGAATAACATAGTTTCATTTGCGATTATTTCGTGCTGAAAAAATACATTTTTTTGTAACATGTGTAGGCAGCATAGTCAGTGCTTCAATTTGGGCCAACACTGCACTCTTTTTAGGATCAGCGATTAGAAATTCGGGTATTAATTCATCAGTAGAGAGGTATCTTGAGCACGAACTAGTTTTGGTTATTAAATTATGGTTATCGCTCGCGAGGCGTTATAATTACATAAAACGTAATATAATCCCTGTCGACAGTGCCGGGTATCATATGGTGACTGTACATTCCGCGTGGTCTGCACAAACTTGCAATCTTGGACGAGGGTTAAGTGTTTAGTGTTATTCAAGGTGCGGCGCAGTGAGATGCGATGAGTTATAACACATTAACGAACAGAGGGGCATCAACTCAAAAACGCAACTGAACACAGTGTTACCCATGCCTAAATCAGAGTATTTGGCCAGAGATTATATGAAAAAACATATTTAGCACTGTCACTACAGGGTGTTTAACCGGGACCGGCGATAAATTGGCAATATTTCGAAAACTAAACACTTTTGGAATAGGCGCTTTACACAAACTTACCCTTATTTTTAACACTGAATAAGATAAAATTATCAAAATTTTTTCGAAATTCCATTAAAGTAAGTCCTTTTCAACAGGAAATGCGACTCAAATTCAGTAGCACATATTCCTTTATAGGAAAAATGAATAATTATTCGAGTGGCTGCAACTGTCATTTTTCGATAAAATTTCAAATATATCAAAAACGGTTAGACTTAAGTATAAGATATTATATATGAATTATATTTAGAATTTGGAGTAGAATTCAAAAATCTAATAATAAATAGGGTGTTCCATTTAAAATACTCCTGGTACAACCGGAGGTGTGGCCATCTTGAAAATAATGTAGATCGCTTGCCCCCAATGACTTACGTATACTGTCCAATTTTCAAATTTCTCCTGATTATAGTTTGCCAGATATCGATCGCGGCGGTTACCGGTGAGACACCCTGTATAACTTCAAACAAATATATTTGTTGTGGCTAATTACTCATCAGTAGCACCCATATTATTTTTATGTTAAAATACGCAATGTCTAGTCTTTGTTCATTAGCAATAAGTCAAGGCTATCAAGTGGTAATGCTATCAAGTGGTAAAGCCACCAATATAGCATGTGGATAAAACCATAGAATACAGGATATATACATATATAGCTGGTCTATAAATTTGATTACACTTAAACTAAAACTAACACTAAAATGAATCATAGCCGATGTTTGTGTATGTGTATTTGAGATAAAGCGCTTATATCGTCAATTGCACTCTCAAATGGGTACTGCTAACCGTGTGTTGTTTGAATTCGATAAAATGTGTACGATACGTGAGTTGAGTGATTCCGATTCAACTGAGCTCGTTAAGGAAGAAAACAAGCCCACAAAATATATGGGAATAGATCTGCAATTAGAATTAACAGATCAGAATCACGATAGTGATTTGAGTGATGCAGATACTACTGATATCGACGAAGAAGGATCGAAAACATCAGAAAGTATTGAAAGTGACAAACAACTAGTATTGAAAAATCAAGAGCTGAATGATCTTGATGATGATATTGATGAGGCACTATGTAATGCCTTCGAAACTAAAATGAATACTTTGGTAAGAGTTTCAGAATTAGACAGATTTTCATAAATATTTTTTTCCAACTAGTCTTGTAAAAGTGCTTTGCAATACAAAAAAATATTTTTTAAGCTTTTAATTAATAATTTTAAGACCATCAAGTTGCAAAAAAATTAGATATTGTTGAATAGTCCTGGTTTTTCTCAATGCAGCAATGGAAAATTTAGGCCTTAAATACAATTTATTAATAATAATATTAAAATATTTATTTTTCCTAATGTAAAGCTTGAAATGAGAGGCTAAATATAAAAGTTCTGTACAAGAAGAAACGCATTCTACTTTTGGTCAGCACGTACGTTTGTTATACAAGTACATATATACGCTAATAATGTTAGGAATTATGCAAGAAGTTATAGATAGATGATCGTCAGATTTGTTAATAATAAGTTATTATACATAACCGTAATCGAAAAAGCTGTCAAAAATAAAAATATTCTTCGGCAAGATATTTTATTAAATACCTTGCAAAAATTCTTTGTTAGATAAAGTTTTAAATTAAACTGATAAGGTTCTGGGAATTCCATATACATCAAATAATCAATGTAAACACAATAAATCGATTAGCTTAAATAAAGCCAATAAAATATAATTGATATCATAGAAAGGGAATCAACATATAATTGCAGTCACATTAATTTTATGAAAAATTCAAAGTAACAGAAAAAAAATTATTATGGATATCAATATAATCCTTAAGATGATGAATAACTTGTATAAGAGAAACAAAAAACATTTTCTGACGTCTTCATCAACATCTTTCTACAGATACAATGTATACCACATTATACGATAAGCAAATTCTTGTCAATTTCTTCATTGACATTTAAGAAAGTTCTAATGCCTACAGGAAAATTTAACTTTTAAAGGACGAGGTATTTTAGCTAGAATCCTGATTACACTCTGCAAAATATTCATTTAATAAGAAAATTGCAATCGAGGTTTCCACCAAGTTTTGTTCTAGTCAAAGGCTTTGGAATGGGACTGAATTATATGTACTTTAATCCCAAAAATGTGAAACGCACTTTTTCAATACAATTTGTAATAAATAGGCTCAAATATTTTGAATATACTAAAATTGACAAATAATATTCACTTTTGTAAATATGTTAAAACTTCTTCTGACTTAGATTTCTGATTAAAAAATATAAAGATAAAACAGAATACACACAGGCGTGAAATCGGTTATATGCTAATCTAAAGGAGTACGTTCAAGAACTATTCATACTCGTGAAAATATTGACCAATGTCTGCTAATAGGCGATCTCTTGGCGAATAACAAAAGAGAGCCTATATCAAATTCATGGCAAGGACTTAACATTTTATGTTTAGTTAGTACAACAAAGGCGCATAATTTTCAAATTTACACTCAATAACCTCTCAATACTTCAATAATTAATTTTAATTTAATATTATTTCGTAGCCGCGATACCGAAGTAATTTAATGGATACGGCAGCTGGTATAATAAGAGACACCTTAAATGATACACCCAGATCAAGAATTGCGGATCTAATAAGTGTAGAGGGAGGAGGGCCTGTGCATATAGGACACATTTTTAACATAACTGAACAGCTGGTGCTCAATATAGAAAATAATGATCAGAATTGCGAAAGACCCATGAAAGTATATCCTAAAGATCCATTTCCTCTTCTGAAACGCATATCTTGGCTAGCACAACCGAGTGTTGCTGAAATAGAATACCTGAAGGAACCAGCAAAATATGTTATCATATGTAAGTATTTATTTGTGTTATCTCGAGTGCATCTAGCTAAAAATGTATATAAAGTTCTGTTTAGATTATAGTCGTGGAATGTTCAATTAGTAATTATGCAACCAATAGTTCACTCCAATATATTCCTGGATTTCAGTCAATTTTATTGTTTATTATTTAAAATGTTACAAATTCGTTTCGGTGTCTTTCTCCACCATCATCAGTTTGTCTAAAATATACATTTTTACATTTATTATCAATTTAAATAAAAAAACTTTCACAAAATTCACATATTAAAACAAATCACACATATTAAAAAGTACAATTAGGGACATTGGTTTTCAGGTGATGAGTCGGGATATACATGTTCGGGAAAAGACTAGAATCTATTGTTTAGAGATCTAAATTTAACTTACATGTCTAGATGTTTCTACCTTTACATTTGGTTGGACATTGAATTCCCTATTTTATTCGATATCGAGCGAGGGCACGAAAAACCTGTTTATACTTCGCCTTTTCTTTGCATTCTTGGAATTGCACTGTAATTCTTCAATATCTGCTGTTTACTTTTCACTTACCTGGTCCATTCACTTCATGCATGCGATCATCTAATTAATGTGTGATACACTGAGCTAAGATTGTCTGTGTCTGATCTAAAATTCATTGCATTCTGGTGTTTTTTGATCTGTATCATTTCATGGATTCTTCTCTTATTATAGTTGTTTTCAATGATTAGTATTTTTGTGTTATCGAAATCAAAACTATGTAATTTTTGTTGTGCTAATGCTGTTGCATTTTCGTTAACCTTTCTTAAGCTATATTTATGCTCGTATATTCTTTTTTTTAATATTGTCCTGTATGACCTATGTATGTTTTGTCACAGTCCAAACAGTCAATCCTGTATATTACGTTAGGTGTGTCCAACTTATCGCTTTTAGGTTTAAACTTTGTGAAACATTCCCTTACCAAGTTGTTTTTAGTTCTTTCCGCCACAGTAATATTATGTGGCTTCAGAACACTCTTTATTTTTGTGTTTATCTCCGGCATGTACGGTAATGATACATACCTGACTTCACCTTCCTTTATCTTACCTACACAATTTATGCTGTTCCATTTATTTGAATTGTAGATTTTATTAATTATTTGTTTTATTATTGGTTCAAAGAAAGCTTTGGGATAGTTGTTCATTATTAGTACCTTTTTTATTTTTTCAAGATTTTTTGATCTATATTCATAATGTGTCAATTTAGAATATTCATAATTCAATTAGAATATTCATAGCGCAACCAATAGTAGAAGACCATACCTTGCAACAAAATTGTCAATAAATAACAAGAAAACGACAAATCTTTATAAAACCCTCAAAACTATTAGTCGTTTTAACACAAGAATTTTTTTTATTTAGGCCACACCGCAACAGAGGAAGGATTTTCTCAAGCAGAAAATGTGTTGATTATGCGACTAATGCAGACCTTTCACATTGAAAGTAAAGGTTGGAGAGACATCGCCTATAACTTTTGCATTGGCTCAGATGGTAATGTTTATGAAGGTACGAATTTCTTAAAGTTTTCTAGATAGCAACATGAAGTTCCTTCTTCACCCGTGTGCACACAGTGCTTCACCAAATGTTAATTATTTTTTAACACTATAGAGTGTGACCAAAAGGTTTCGAAATTAAAAAAAATTTTCAGGTTATGGAATTATACCCTATATCAAATTTCTCAAATCTTTGATCAATTTTAAAACAAATCCTGTAATACATTTTTAGGGCGTGGATGGCTCCAAGTAGGCGCCCACACATCATCTTATAATCGCAATTCTGTTGGAATCGCTTTTATCGGCTGTTTTCTGAACCATACACCACCCCAGGGAGCTTTTAAAAAATGCCAACAGCTAATTGCCCACGGGGTTGATATTGGTTCGATAAATCCCGATTATGAACTAATCGCTCACTGTCAATGTCGACCGTTTCTAAGTCCTGGAGTTTCAGTTTTCGAAGAAATTAAATCGTGGAAAAATTTTAATCCAGACTTTAAACCTACATGTGCCATTAAAAACGATAAGAGATAAGCATACGAATGGATTTATATGTCGCATCCAATCGCTGGGTGATCATGCTAAAATTGAACGGATATAACAACGATCTTAGATAATACTGTGATATATTAGTAAATGTATGCTACTACTAGCACCCTACTACTAAACCTAGTGACTTGAAGTTGCAATATGTACAGACATGTTCAAAGTTTTCCATCAATAAATATTCCCTATTTCTATTCCTGCTTATTTACCTACTTCTATAATTAAAGCATCTTCCAGAAATAGCAACCGACAAGACAGGCCAAGCTTATTAAAGTCCCAAATTTACTTCACAATAAAATTACATACAGCTGTTTAGTACTTCTAAACTAGTTTGTTGAAAACTTCAATTTAAGCGTCAATAACTACTCTCTAATGTTTTATTTTACTTAGTGCTTTAAACGAAATATTTCCTATTTAGGCAACTTGCAAATCAGTGTGCTAAGTGAAAGTAAATGTTAGATAAATAAATAATCTGATAATTTGATAGATTTTTATCGGAATTGCTTGATTTCTCAATTGCTTATATTGGCTTATATGCGCGGCAACATTCCGTTGACGTTTCGTCGAAACACCGACAGCCGATCGATTTTCTGTCTGTGTTTTACCGAAACATTAAAGGAATTTTGCCGCGGCTCAGTCTCGGCTCGGGCTCGGCTCATTAGGTCTGGACGTACCATAATAAATTATTCAGTTTTCAAATGTGGTTTGTTGTTTTTTTTTCAGGGCGGGGCTGGTACAAAGAAGGTCGACATTCTGTTTCTTACAACAAATTCTCGATAGCTGTTGCTTTTGTGGGTTGTTTTTTAAAACATCTGCCGCCCAAAGGATCCTTGATCAAATGCCAAAAACTCATTATTCACGGGATCGAAATTGGAGCTATTTCCCCAGATTTTGAGCTAGTCGCTCACTGTCAATGCCGCCCTACGCTGAGTCCCGGTCCTCGACTTTTTGAAGAAGTGAAAACTTGGAAGAACTTCAATCCAAATATTAAAAATAGCCATTTATGCGTGTTAGCTAGTAAAGACTGAACAATGCTTTTGATATCCCATTAGGAGATTTCTGTATACTATGTATGAAACGTTTTTCATTAGGTGAACGCGTTTATCAATGACGCATAAGTCAAGCGTAGGTAGATGCATTTGAAGTAGTAGCATATTTGTTGTGTAAAATATAATAAATCCTATATTACGTATTTAAATACGTTAATAAATGTACTGCTTCCGAAACTCTGCGTTTTGCAAAAAGGCTTTTGAGTCTGCACATGTGTTAGTTTTTAATATACGGCTGTCAACCCATATTTATGATACACCCTGTACACTGGTACTATAGAACGGCACTGAATTGAAATAAACTGCAAAATCTTACCGGAAAAGCATTGGAAAGGACCACTTTTGTTCATTTGTTGCTCTCGATGCTGCTGTTCTCGAGTCTAAAATACATAAATATAACAGCTAGAGTTCTTTTCTGGATAACGGTAGCAGATATAAAAAAATACAAGCAGCTAAAAGTTGCCAAATAAAACACAATATCCGAATCAAATTCTAGAATTTATCAGCGATACCCCATACCTAGAAAGTAAACATTTCCAATACTACAGCACAGAAATGTTATAAAATATTTGTCTTAAATAGGCTAATGAATGTCTTTCTTCCGTATAGTTTCACTTTCGGCCGTACAGGGAGGCAATTTTAAGGGATGTTGAAATCTTGTCGAAGAGCTAGTCATGGAATTTCAACATTAAAAAAAAAGAGAAGTCGTTTATTGCGCCAGATGGAGAAACTGTAAATGCGTTATTTTTAACTATCAAAATTAAAGAAATAATTTAGTTTTAAAAATATCCCATAAATCAGAAAATCAGAGTGATCGGTCGTTAACTTTTTAAATGACCTAAAATTTTGACGCTGTAGTTACAGAATAGATCCGATAAAGCCATGGTTTTGTCGATTTTAAGTGGTTTATACCAGAAAAATAACATTGAATCAGATCGCAAAAAGTAGTAACAGCTAAAAGCATTTTGAATTATATTGTATAATATGATGCTTAATTTAACGGTACGAATTAAGTTTGCATAAATTCAACTTAAAACAAATTCTGGCCATTAAAGGGTGTATGTTTTTTACCTTAAGAATATTTTTTTGCCTTAAAAATAAGATCGTTAAAGTAAAATTATAAATTATATTGTTTCGAACAACTTCGTTCAATAAATTCCAAAATGAGGACATTAATTAAAATGAGCTGAAAGGATGCTGTTTAGATCATTTAATTCCAAACCCCTCGCTCTATTAGCTTTACAACAGTCCACCTATTAAATTTTTTAACACAAACCGAAAAGAGTTTAGCATTTACTTATTTTTTTGAAAATAACGGCAGTATTCCATTCCAGCCTCGTAATATACATTAAACGAATGAATTCATTTGTGAGGAATTTCAATATTTGTGGGTGCGGTGGACGAATACAAGTATTAATAGCAAAAAATAAATTTTAAGGTGAACCCTTTTTAATGTTATGTGTTATATAACAATATAGCAGGAGTTTGTAAGCGATTGGTTAAATCGAGTCTCAACCACCAGTAATGGGTGATAAATCGGGGTATACGGAGGGTCAATAGGAGGCAATGACTTTGCGTGTTGCTTCTCTAAAGCTGCGTATCGATTACCCGCGGCAGCCGCGTGAGCCAAGCTCATCCACGACAAGAACGAACATTTGCCGCGCGAGCTATTTCAGTTAGAACTTTTTACTACAGCGCGGCTGCCCCTCGCGGCAAGCGATCCAGCCCAACCGTTCAGTCACCACAATCTGTTTGAGGTTAGTGTGTTTGATATTTGAGCGAAAGCGGAGCACCATGAACATTTCACGTGCACGAGCAGTAGCCGCTTTGTTGTGATAGTGTGGTGATTTGCTATTCAATAGCAAAGTTTTGGCACCATACAACTGGATAAGATGTCGACAATTTTCATTGTTCATGATTGTTGTCATTTTGCCGCAAGAGCCAATTTCAACTACGCAAAACCGTCCCAATTTGAAGTGAAGCAACTGACTGAACCCCCTTTGCCGCGGGCCAACAGAGATTGGCTCGCACTGCGGCGGCGAGTTCTGACCTCGGCAACTTCAATTTGGCTCGCGCGGCAACGTAATATCCACCACGCGCGCCTGCCGCGCGAGCCAACGTTCGAGAGTTTACCGCGCTTAGTCGATACGCAGCTTAAGGCGTTACCTAAGGAGCATGGCAAGATATAAGATGGAGGAAAGCAAAAGGATATTTTGTAGACAGAATTTCATTGTTGAAGTATACAGGGTGAGTTTTTTTTCGATGACCAGTACAGGGATCTTCGGAACTAGAGCAGTTACGAAGAAGATCAAATGGACAAAGAATTGTAGTTTTACATGCTCTACTCGAAACCAATTTTCTTTTTCATCAATTTTTCTAAAATTTTACAGCTGTCAAGAGATATTTGGAAAAAACTTATTTATGGTAAATTTTTAAATTACTCCTAGTTCCGTTGCCATTAATTTGACAGGAAAACATTAAATAGAAAACTTGTAGGAAATTGAATTCCAAAGAAAATGACATAAGACATTTCTCCAAAATAACTGTCATTTTTGACATATGACACAAATTTTAATTTTTTTAAATGGCAACCATTCTTGATTATTACTTTACCGAATAGAGCATTTTATTACGATTTCTGTGATATATCACATCGTTAGATTTTTTTCGAAAATAAACTGTCCGCGAACAATTTATACTTTTTCAATTTAGTTGATCGAAGTTAGCCATGGAAAATACTATGAGACACATTGTCTCCATAATAACAAATAATAACAGTATGCTTCAGTATTTATTTTGACAACTACGTTAAAGTTGGCAATAACTTTATTATAATTAAGACGGCTGCTCATTTAAAGTGTTTATTATGAAAATGAAATCATACCAATAATAATTAAAATTTAACTCTAGAAACTTTAATTTTTATTGTAAAACATTTTCAAAAAGTCCACCATTATTATCAATGCAAACATTACATCGCTTTAAAACTGAATAAGTTGCTTTTCTTGCGGAGAGACCATCAATATTTTCAAATGCTCTAACAACAGCTTCTTTAAGTGCATTTAAATTGGAATATTTGTTTTTGTAAACTGTACTTTTACGGCTCCCCATCCCCACAAAAAGAAATCCAAAGGTGAAAGATCCGGTGATGGAGGTGGCTATAAAACAGGGCCGTTTCGTCCAATCCAAACTCCAGGAAATGTTACGTGCAGGTGATTCCGCACTTGGGAAAAATTATGCGGAGGGACGCCATCATGTTGAAGCCATTGCACATTACCCCATGTTTCTAAATCTAAGGTGTCCAACATAAAATCCAGGTTATTCCGAACGAATTGAAAGATACCGACACACCATTTAACGTGCCTTCAAAAATAAGTGGTGCTAGAATTTTTGAACCTACCATTCCGCTCCAAACGTTAAACCCAAATTTAATTTGTGGCCTGCTTTGCTCAACGTGGTGGGGATTTGTTTGGTTGCAAAGATGTTCATTGTGTCCATTAAACATACC
The DNA here is from genome assembly GCA_024550625.1 of Dendroctonus valens. Lineage (NCBI taxonomy): Eukaryota > Metazoa > Arthropoda > Insecta > Coleoptera > Curculionidae > Dendroctonus > Dendroctonus valens. The sequence continues at coordinate 16,418 of JAJTJO010000091.1, forward strand.
ACACTTTGTAAATCGAGTTTCATCGGTTCACAATATTTTATAAGGGAACTGGATGTCTTGTGGACATTTGCTGCGGAATCATGTACAAAAATTCACACGCAGCTCCTCATCCCCTGGATGTAAGGTTTGGGATACTGATAATGTATACGGATGGAATTTGTGTTTTCTTTAACTCTCATCACGGTGCTTTGGGAAGTCCCGGATTCTGCTGACATCTCTCTGGTTGAAGTCTGTGGATTCTGGCTTACAATGCCCAAAACATTAACCTCCACAGCTTCATTTATTATTTTATCTTCATTTCTTGGCTGCGTAAAACTTCCATCAGTGCCCAAATTGTCGTATTATCGCTTGAATGTTTTCAAGGACGGATGATGACGGTCAAAATACCTCTCAAGATAGTAATTAAAGGCTCGTCCACCATTTTTATCACATATCACAATTTTTCACAATAAAACTAACTTAGATTTCTAAGTTAATTTAAACTTGGATGCCAAAATTGAAAGGTGATGTTATTATCTGTTGCTATGGAAACAATGCTATGTGGAAACAATACTATTTTCCATGGCTAACTTCGATCAATTAAATTGAAAAAGTATAAATTGTTCGCGGACACTTTATTTTCGAAAAAAACCTAACGATGTGATATATCACAGAAATCGTAATAAAATGCTCTATTCGGTAAAGTAATAATCAAGTATGATTGCCATTTAAAAAAACGCAAATTTGTGGCATATGTCAAAAATGACAGTTATTTTGGAGAAATGTCTTATGTCATTTTCTTTGGAATTCAATTTCCTACAAGTTTTCTATTTAATGTTTTCCTGTCAAATTAATATCAACGGAACTAGGAGTAATTTAAAACTTTACCATAAATAAGTTTTTCCCAAATATCTCTTGACAGCTGTCAAATTTTAGAAAAATTAATTTGGTTTCGAGTAGAGCATTCGGAACTACAATTCTTTGTCCATTTGACCTTCTTCGTAACTGCTCTAGTTTCTAAGATCCCTGTACTGGTCATCGAAAAGAACTCACCCTGTATACAAAGCGGAAATACATTTTAATGTAGACCATTTTTATTGTCATTTAACAGTGCAGTAGGAGTTTGTAGGCGATTGTTTAAATAGAGTTCCAGTAACATGAATGGATGTGAAATCGGGACATACCAGTGATTACGACCCTATTTAATGTAACCACAATTCGGACATACTTCTAGCCAATAGGAGACCACGATCTTGCGTTTTGATTTCCTAAGGTGTTTCCTAAGGAGCTTGGCAAAAGTTTAAGATGGAGAAAAGCAAGAGGACGTTTCGAACCAAAAATTTCTTTAAGTATACTTAAAGTACAAAATAATATATAACGTGAGGATATTATTAGTGCAATTAAAAGTCGGGGGCTACTTCTGTGTTCTGTTCTTAGATTCTGAAGAAAATGTCTCGAATATGCTTGATTGGCTAGTAGCAGAGATTAGTTGACTAATGTTGATTAGTAGACTAATCTCTGCTAGTAGTTCTCAATGGAGAACTCCAATAAAGTTCCATCGCAAAAGATGAAAATTAAAAATATTTGCAAATAACTTACCAATGAGGCAATAAATAAGACGTAAACACAGATTTAAACGTGAAAATAAATACAAATTGAGAAGAACATTGTGACTTATCCTCAAACCTGGAAGCATCATGGCGACTGTCGAAGGAATATGGCGAATGACGCCAAAATGTGCCACTTGAACTAGCAGCAAACTATATTATCGACAAAATCGCCATTTGTCAACCAGTGCTCTTTGTCTAATTCGTTGAAAATGGTGGGGATTTTGACAGACGCTCGTCCTTGTCTTCGTTGAAATGGTCAAAATGGTGTTAAAACATTCCTGTTAAAGGTTTATTTATGTGAGTTTATTCCATTTCCAAACACGAAACGCTGGTATCGAATCGAAATTATAAAGTGAATGTGTAAATCAAAGACTGGGCAATTCGTATTCCATCATCAATCATGACTACAGAATCAAACAGCAACAATATCGAAACTGAATACTTGGAAATCAACGCAAACGACGACTGGCCGGCATTTTATCAGGTATTTATGCCCAATTCAATCAACCTGCCCGTATGAAGCCCTCAGTTTTATATCTTATTTTGTTCGAACCTGTTCTGCTACGATAGGCCGTAACACACAAAGGAAAACCAAGTATGATGGAGAATGCCATTTGCCAGACCAAACCTTGACAGTAATAAAAACCTATCGCAAACTTGTTCTGATTGCAAACAGAATGCAGTATAATACGACTGGAATTTCTGATAACAGATTATATCTGACGAAGCCCTTCAAACTACCGTATTAAGGCTGTGAACATTATTTTAAGTACCTACGCCTACACATGACATGGGAAGAAAATATCATTTTTCCCAACGCAGAATGATACAATATAGTAAATGCCACTGTATATAACTAGTACATACTTTTTATTATTGAGAACTTTCTGGAAAACTTACCTTTTGAAGAAAATTACTAATTTGACTGGGCTTTTAATACTTTTAATTAAATTTTCAAGTTCAAGGTTGATGCTGCATCTATCTGCTGTAGTTTGTGTAACAGGGTTTTTAAAAAACAAAATTTAGTTTAGCTTAATAGTTTACATATCACCACTATATATCACAAGCTCAAATACTACAAGAAGAAGCAAGTTTTAATTCCCTGAGTAAAAACTGTTAAATAATGAGAAATTCGCACATTTCAAACCTCCAATAATTATCTTTTAAACGTGAAATTTAAAAATAAAAACTGCCGCATAATAACTGAAGAACCTAATATTTTATTGTTTTGTAGGTGTAACATTATTATTAATTATGAAAGTCTTTGCAACATATCCTTCATTACATTAAACTTTCCCAGTAACTGTCCTTTCTTTAAAATGCGGTGAGATTTGCAAAAAAAGTTTGATAACACAATCGTTAACAAAACATCCTGAATAATTTGCCTGTTGTTAAAGTAATGTAGTTTTTATTAGTCATAAAATTACGGTTGAAGTGAAAACAAGCGTGTCAAAACTCAAAAAGATCAAAACTGCTGCTTGATAACTGAAGAACCTTATATTTTATTGTTTTGCATGCGAAACATTATTATTTATTATAAAACCCTTTGAAACCAATCCCTCATTACATTTTAATTTTTTGGTGTTAGAATAGGTACACAGTAGTAAACATCTTTATTTCTAAAAAAAGGCTATCGACCTATCGGTCTTTCTGCCCTTGTTTAATACATGTAGTCTTAATCTAAATAAAGAACAGATATGAAAATTCTCTTATTCTAGGTTAACAATCTTATTAAATAAACTTTCCAATTCTAATGACAAGAAAAAATTATTTCATTGTCCAGTAGTCAGTTACGTTTGTAAGTTTTCGAGTAGCGTTGATGTAGGGAATGCTGTAGCGTTGATGCGGGATTGTCTGGTTGGTCTTGTAAGACAAAGGGGATTCAGTATGGTCCAGTTGTAGGGGTTGTTTGTCCATTTTGTCTGTAGATGTATGAGTCTTTCCGAAATCTTTGTCATGTTTGTGCGTCTTATTCGTGTTATTAGTCTTAGTGCAATTTGTTCTGTTGTTTGTATATAACGTTTTGTCCTTTCTGTTCCGTTGGTCATGAGTATATGTCCATAGTCTAGCAAGGGTCTGCAAATAGCTTTATATATTTTGGTGGCGGTGTTTGTGCTAATTCCTCTGTCTTTGTAGGTTAGTGATCGGAAGTGTTTTGTTCTCTTTATTGTTTCTGCCCTGATGTTTCGTATGTGTTTAGTGAATTTAAGTTTGTGGTCAATTGTGATTCCAAGGTATTTTACGTCGTTTTTTGGTTGTGTCGTTTGGCATTAGGTACACTATTAAATTATATTTTTAACTTTCCGAGTAACTGATCATTTATTTATAGTGTTGTGAGATTTGCAAATAGTTTAAACATAAATAGTAAAAACACAATCGTTAAAAAACATCCAGAAACATTTACCTGTTGTTAAGGTAATGCAGTTTTTATTAGTGATAAAATTACAGTTGGAGATTAAACTGTTCATGGTTTTAAAGGCCAATTTTCGTATAGGCTAATTCGGACACGCTACATAAAAATTCTGATAAAGAATTGTACCTCATTTGCCGCCAGCTGAAGTAAAAAGTCGTTACGTAAAATGTTTTCTCAGTTCTTCACTTGTTTTCTCTTGTACTTTGTACTGCAGACTCAGCAATAAACTCATAAATTCAGCGTTGTCATTAAAAATACAATAAATTCTATAGGGAAATCAGTCTTAACGGCTAATTTTCAAATACGCTTCAACGCATTTTTCTTCACCAGGCGATAAAACTCCTTCCTACACTTCATGAGTAGCGCATCGTAATTGAGCACAGCAAAACAGGCAAAGAATTGAACGGAATTTTGTCGCGAGGTGAAGTAAAGCCTCTCTTGAAGCTCGATTTTTACAGACGAGTTTTAGTTCAGCTGATGACAACATATTTTCTCATATACGCTCACTTTTTGAGTCACGGTCAGAATTTAAGAATCGTGGGACGATTTAAAGCCTACATGGAAATATTCGCCGGACACAAAATTTCTTTACATATTTTCTTATGAAAAGTGAAGTTACGAGTAGCTGATCGAAAGTGAGAACAGCTAATAAATTGAAAATATTTTTATGACAGCAGAACTCGGGTTTAATCAAAAGTAGATTGCCTCCACCGACAACTGCTATAAATTATAGGACTTGTAACAGTAAATTAAGGAACTATAGGTTTATTTAAAAGTTAATCAGTTAATCCTGGGACGATTAAATGAAGGAATTGACAATTGCAACATTATTTCCAAAATACACGCATGAAGTAAAGAATGGCAGCACTTCGTTTAAATGAGCATTATGTGGGTTATTAAAAATTGTGAAACAAGTGTTCTGTTGGACATATATGTACCTTTTTTGTTGTTAGAAATTAAATTTTCATGGAGTTTTACTTCGTTGCTTAATTAAAAAGTATTAAAACGATACTCAAACAGTTGCTGCATTTATTCATAATTATTCGGCGTCTTGAAAAAAATTGTGTTTTTTATTATTTTAAACTAAATAATAGATTTGAGAGTTGCTGTACGTTAAAATTTGTAGGGATAAACTTGGTATTCTAAAGTTTAAAAACATCTTTTGTCGCTGATTACCATCAACATTAAAAAATTCCCGCGTGGCTTTTAGTATAAAAGCTCAATCGATTGCGATATCAACGACTATCAAAGAGCAAACTAGTGAATAAAACTAACTGATATCAATACTACTTCTACAGGCAATACTAAACCGAAGCTAAATCAAACTAAACCAAGGCTAGTCGGCGCGAGCGATACTAATTCCAATTAACTTTTGCGAAGTTATCAAAAAATAAACTATTTGAATTTGAAACTAAGAATTAGAACAACTCATATAAAGTAACCAAAATTAAACGAACCACAAGTAACTACCCAGTCGAAACTAAAGGAACTTTGGTTGACTATTTTAAGTCACATGTGTGTCTGTGTCTCAGTGTAGCATAACGACGACTTGGCTGAAAAATCAGGAAATGGGTAACACCTTCAAATATTCACAGTCAGAAGGGTTTTCCAAACAAAATCATATTGGTCATATCAAATAAGGAAGAAGTGCCTAACTAGCAAAAACATGAAAAATTCGCAAACAGTTCGAAAAAAATGTGTAGTTTCCAATCGTTAAAAAGTCAAATAATTCAAGCGTAGAAGATCAACTCATTTGAAATTCGCTTTAGTTCCATTAATACAATAACACGAAGTATTTAAAACCCCGACACGATCACCAGACTTAAACCTCATGCAAAATGCTTAATTAGAAAACATCTTATGTTAGGTAATCATGGTACGATGTTAATTACATAGCAAATTAGGAAAACTTACTTAACTTACTACATTAAACTAAAAAATAACTGAAATATGACTATTTGAAAATAGTGGCATTTGTCTCCAAACACGATATTAAACGTTGACAAATATGTTGCATAAGACTAACGATAATTGTATCAAATATTGCTTTTAAATCTAGCAATAACTCATTTAACTTGGTTTGCTTTCAAATTATTATCTGGTCTAGATGGTAAATTTATTTTATATGCAAATATGTTCGTTTCCATAACTATCTATTACTGTTACTTATGTTATACACTGATATTAAGTATCTATTTTTCATTATAAAATTATGTTTTATTCAAGAATTATTTGCAGTATAAAAGAGCTTTTGAAACCAAACATAAGCAAGAAAGTTTTTAATTCAAAATGCTCGTGCTAAAGTTTCCGTTAGAACCCCGAAATTTCCGCAAATTAATCCGTAGTAAACCTGCAATATCTATATTCCCATATGTTAAAAGCATTGTCCCCAATTGTGCAATAAGTACCATCATTCTGGATTCAATCGGAATAATTCCCAAACGCGCATTTTTTTCTCGAGAGCTTAGACGTAAACGGGTCAGCAAACTCTTGAATTAATATCGTTTTACGAGATTACATTCACTTTATGAAGAGGGTAGTCAAACCTGAGTAATTAATTAGGTTTATTAAAATGCAATTAGCAGGGCATTGCCTCAGACACAGTGAGATAAATTCCAAAGGAATCATGCAAATGATTCAAAAGGTTATTAGAGACTTGACTAATACAGGATATTTCCCAATCGAGCGACAAGGAGATTTGGCTTGACTTAAAGCCAGAAAAAAATCTGTGAACACATTTATATATCCCGACCACTTCATTAGGCTGATGTTCGAGAAAATTGAGAGTGTTTTATATTGAATTTATATAAGCCCAAAATGCCGCATGCGGAAAGAAATTTCGAACTTTATGTTCATTTGCTGAGTTGGTTTGGGTTAGTCAAAAAATGTTCAAGATTTCACCTTTGCTTAAATTAAATGTGACTGAACTTCACTGTTATAGTGGCCCAATCATCAACAGTCTTCTCACTTCTATAAAAAGTTTTCAGTGACAGTCACTAATTCCAGAGAAATTAGTCAGTTCATTCATTAGCAATTACTTTGTCATGAATAATGCGCTTTGTTCACAGCCTATATTACAATTCAAAAAACGTTGGAATTCTACAGTGTTGCTCAACAAAATTACTACATAATACAATTACTTTATTTCAGAAAATTCGCATTAAAAGCTCGAAACTAGCCGGACAATGTACTGAAGCATTAAAGCCACAAAACAAAAATCTAAACCGATATCGAGATGTTCATCCGTATGACCATAGCCGAGTTATATTAAAAAGAGGATCTACTGACTACATAAATGCCAATTTATGTAAAGTGGAAAAGGCTCACAGGTAAACCTTCACAGCTATTGCCCAGTTTCAAACGCCGTTTATTCACTTTTGAGTATGAATTCGCAAAAGAACATTCAGCAAATCATGGTTCTACGTAAACGTTCTGAGAATTACTGGAGACTGAAAAAATGTTTTGAAATGCATAAGTAGTATATAAAGTGTAAAGCATATATGGCTGTTGATTGGAGGAAACTTCTCCAAATTCGGGAAAACCCCGAAAAAAGACAAATTGCGTTTACTTAAATTTTCCTGTATCTTTTTTCATTGATCTCGATTGACCTGTCTTGTAGTCACTAGGTTCTTTTCCATTGTATTTGATGGGGAAATTCAACATGGTCATAGTTAATTTACCACGTCTTATGACTATGTAAAATAAACATATTTTTTTTATAAACGAACGCAATTTTAAATTATAAAATGTCCACAAGTTTTATAACTTCGTACACAACATTTAATTCCAATTTAAAATAAAATCCTGGGTTTCAGTGATTCATATTATTTATTTATTAATTCAACTCATTACTAAGATGTTTCGGTGTCTTTCTCCATCATCATCAGTTTGTCTAAAATAAATATATATTTAAAACAATGTCGATAAATTGAAAAAAAGTATTAGTCTTTTCCCGAGCATGATTGTCCTGACTCATCACCTTGTTGTCCTATGAAATTCAAACTGGTTTAGTATATTGTAATTTGGTTGTATTTTAGTGTGTATATGATAGGCTGTTGACAAAAGATTCGTGTTTTTTTTTAATTTATCGACATTGTTTTAAATATATGTTTATTTTAGACAAACTGATGATGGTGGAGAAAGACACCGAAACGTCTTAGTAATGAGTTGAATTAATAAATGAATTTTATTTTAAATTGGAATTGAAATACAGTCAGAAAAATGTACACAACAACATTTAATTTCAATATCATTGCGAGAACATTGCCAAGACACCAGATAAATTTAATTATCATTTTATGATCAAACTTACTTATTATTTTCTATAAAACAACCGTAATAGCTTGCGTAAAAATGCGAGATCACTTTTGGAGTAATTGCTTTTATCTATAAAAACATAGCTTTTCAAATATGGTGGAATGTTATCTGCTGAGTGTTCTAACATAGATTCAACTTTTAATTTGCGTACTTACACATGTTAAATTCAGTTAATTGAACGCAAAATTTTATTACTAAAAGGTATATACAGTATTAATTGAAAATTAAATTCACACAAGTATTAGCAAGTTGTTTAATGCATTTTAGGAAGTATATTCTGACACAAGGACCTTTAATAAACACGGTCAGTCATTTTTGGCTAATGGTATGGGAGCAAGAAAGCAAAGCAGTCCTTATGTTAAACAAACTGATTGAAAAGAAGGCTGAGAAATGTTATCAGTATTGGCCTTCCAGTATTGGATCGGTGTGTATATATAATGATGTTGGATTGCAACTAGAATATTTGGAACAGCACGATCATTCATACTACTTAACTCGATTATTGAGGTAGGTTTTAACGTACAAGCCCTGATAATACCAAGTTAACTTTTGATTTTTGTATTCTGAAGATTGAAAGATATTGAAAGTGGTGAACAACGTGAAATTCTTCAATTTCACTATATCACATGGCCCGATTTTGGCGTGCCTTGCTCTCCAACAAAGTTTTTGGATTTTCTAAAGAAAGTCAGAAAAGCGGAAGTTTTAGGAGAAGACGTTGGTCCAGCTGTTGTTCATTGTTCGGCCGGTATCGGTAGATCTGGAACGTTTTGCGTCGTGGATTCATGTTTAGTTCTGGTAATGATTTCCTTTGTAACGTGATTAGATACATTCTAATGAGATATATGTTTATAGATTGAAAAATATGGCCTAAATTCCGTTAATGTTGAAGAAATTTTGTTGGAGTTGAGGAAATATAGAACTGGTCTTATACAGACTCATGAACAACTTAGATTTTCATATCAAGCAATTATTGAAGGTGCGAAACAGTTACTTAATCCTGACTCTGATGCCGATGATGAATCTGAGGAGCATGTAAGTTATTTGGTGTCTAATTATAATTTATACTTAGTGTTTATGGCATATAAAAATGGTGCTTTCAACAAATGAAAATTTCAGAACCAAAGTATAATAAACAACCAGTGTGTTTAATATCTGCCAGTTTTCTCCCATCCCATCCCAACCTATCCCCAATGTCCATAAACAGATCAACGTAAATTTTTAAGTGCATGTAAGTATAGGGCAACTTTTCTGAACTTCATCTACTAGGGAAACATTTTGAACAGAAATCCATGATCTAATAAATATTTTCAGTCTATTCACATACACGATGAAAGCGAAATAAACGAAGAAGCGTTAAGTTCGGAGGAAGACAACGAGCCACCGCCTCTACCACCTCCTCGCAGCGACAGTCTTAAACCAGTTGAAAATGGACTTGCTGATAGGCCGCTGCCAACCATCCCGCAGAGCGTGTCTGATGATAATCTTACATATAAAGGCAACGGCGATAATAGTATTGAAGAGGTAAAATCAGCGAAAGCTGCCAAAACTTCAATACATCTGAATTTGTTGTTTCAGAAATACATTCCAAGTGGTCCCCTTCCAGGCGTACCGGCAGAAGAAGATGAGGAAGGAAGTAGTGAAGATTCGCTCGAAGACGAAGATGATGCGGACGAAGAGAATGAGGATGATGATGGCAGTCTTAGAACCGAGAGCCCATTGTCAGATAAGGATGATACAAGATCCAAGTAAGAACTCATTTTTTTAACCAATAAAACTCTTCGTTTGCAGAAATATGCGCGCAAGTTTCTAGATTTTTGCAACTAAATTACTTAATTGTTTTAGCATATCTGAGGTGCGCCATCGTCGAAGAGTCGAGCGAAAGCATCACATGGAAAAGCAGGTGCGAGACATGAAGAGGAGGCAGCAAGCCAACGAACAATGGCAGCATCTCAAGAGGTCTCTATACGTTCCTTTAATTGTTGGCTGTGCCACTTTAATTGGCGGTGGCCTGGTAGCCTACCTTTATCTTAAGAGCAACTAAACAGATAAGTTACCAAGCCCTACAAAGCCGTATTGTATATTTGTTGATAATTGATAGTAGAAAAATAGTTTTTTTTAAAAGTTCTATTCGTTTTATCAACAAAAAAGCATATCTATACCATGTTTGAGGGTTGGAAGATGTTCTTATTTTGCTTAACAATGAACAAACGCGATAAACTACAACGGCATGTTTATATTCAGTGAGCAATTCGAGAATAAAAAGTAAATAAAACAGTTATTGCACCTCAATATTATTACCAACCTGATTAGATTTGCGTGTATATCAATTGAAACATCGAACTAAGCATTATTGCCTTTGGCATGATGGTTATTAATATATTCCTATCTGTTTTTGCACTTTTTACTATTAACTCACCCTTCTTAGTTTTAAATATCATATATTCATATATAACTTCTGAAACTCGCCCTTGCAACTGTGAAAGAATTTATTATTTACCAAAATTATAAGTCGGGGCAATTTTTTCTATCAAAAATCGATTAAATATATTCCATAGAAAATGAAATAAGCTGTGGGTTTAATTTGTTTAAGTTTGTTGCTTCTAATTGCATCTTTACATGTATGGTCGAAAGAGTTCATTTCGCTAAATAAATCTATAAAACAACGTGAAATTTTGACAATGGGAAAAAATAACCGGTTGAATTTGTTATCGCTTCTTGTATGCAAATAGACTAGAGACCAGGAATTATTGGAAGAAGTCGAATGATGCCGCTATTTATTCCAAATGGTCATTTAATGTCTTTCCAAATTGTCCTATGATCAAAACAATGATTGAGTATTATTTACATGTTTGTTCTAAGTTCAAAACATTGCATTAATTAAATTTCTTTAAAGTTAAGTACATAAAAGCTGCCAATATTCATGAGTAATATAAGAATTGAGAATGTCAGGTTTTGCGCTAAGACTGATGTCATTATCACATAAAAAATATATTTTCAAACTTGAGATCAAGTATCACAAACTTTCACTTTAAATTAACCAAGAAAATCATTCAAATGTATTTTGCAAAAAGAATATTTTTCTATCAGATCGGAATTTCAACTGTGTACAATAATAATAATGAAATGTTAAGTGAATACTGATCATTCAGCGATGTTTGTGGTAATGAACTTCTGGAACGGGAACGTGTACATAACATGTAATACATGAAAGTCCGTAAATCATAGAGACTTCCTACCTAGTTATAGTAATACTTAATAGGGATGAGCTTACCTTTATGCAGTTTAATTATTATATTTTTATATTTATAGTGTAGTAGTCTATGCCTAATATTATTTAGCTTTCTTTCTAATTTCATTTGAGTCCGTAAGCTATAGTTCTGCCGTCCTTTACTGAGTGGCCAAAAATCTTACGTAATTTTCTACTTTCCATTTAACGTTTTAATCTCTCATTTGTTTAATTTTTTCACAGATATTTTATGTCTATTTTGGACACATATTGTGTTATTTTTATCTCAAGCTTAATGAAAATAGGCTGTTTATTTGCAATTTAATAGGTCTATTGCGTGAAGTTTATCATTACTAATTTTTTATTTATAATATACTCGTATTTTTTCTACTTAGTGATTGAAATGTTTGGATAAACTTTCAAGTCCCGTTTTACGGTAAATTTGTAGTGTTTTTCAATAGTAATTCATGTCCGGTGAGGTATAGTCATCCCTATACATCATATGTATATTTAAAATATCACGTAGCATATAATTGATAATCGTAAGAAATGTGTTTAATATTTTGATCACCTTGACGAAAACAGGGTGTTTCGTATTAAACTAAAATTTATCAAGTCAACTTTCCATACATAAAACTGAGGATTATTATTAAATTCGCCGTACCTTTAGTTAAGCATTCCTTTAAAGTGCCTTTTTTACACGTAATTATGGTAGAAAAGTTGTAATTATAAGTGTTTAGAGTTCTAGCAAAAAGTGGCAATCATGTTATCATTTTAGGCAGTTTTCATTCGGACCTAAAAATTTTGTTACCACTTTATATGATTTCCAAAAATAGTAAATGTGCTAGAAACTCAATGACAATACAGTATACGGTATTGCAAATTTAGATGCTTGTTTATATTAAAGAGTCGAAAATATCACAATATAAGTCAAACTTAACAAATATTTTTTCATTGGTATTTTTTAAATTTATTCAGAAAGTGTATACTTAACTACATGTAAACATGCGAAGTATTATATCTACTCTTTGTAATTATTTGTAACATTTACGTTGTGAGTTGTCGACCATTATGCATTTTTATTAAGCCATTTTATAATGTTTCAAATAAAATATTTAAAAGCGGAGTCAACGATTTTTATGATTGCAAAATTCCTCACAGTGATAGAGATAGAAATAGGGTATTTTCCTTCAAACTAGTTATTACGCTCTTATTCATTTCCAAAAATATTTGCAAATTCTAAGGAAAATAATAACTTTGAGAGGATTCTCCTTAGGCTTTTGCAGTCTTTATTGTTACAACACAGTGTCACTTCTAACATATTTTAAAGACATAACTGAATGCACTCTTTTGTGAATCGAAATGGCCAAAAACCAACGAATACACTATTTCTGCCTCTTTCCCATACACCACCCTCTCTCATTATACCGGAGTGTTTTCTTGCAGGCCCAAAACTACACTTCAAGACTGACATTTGAATTTTTTTTGGAGGCGGCTGGACTACGACACTTTCCGATTAGTTGAAGACAAGTTCTGCGGTCTAACATTTTAGTTATAAGTCGATACACTTTGCGTGTAGATAGCATCTGGTTAAATTACATTACTAACTTATGTAAACCCAGGTATGTGTTTTGTTAGAATATTCCGTTCCTATTTAATGTAATTTTTATGTTCTAGACATGTTTACTGTCCGTGACAAAACAGTTTTTTTTTCTCAATCCATGGGCCAAGCTTGATTTTGGATCATTCTTAATACTTGTTTTACATTCAAATGGGGTAAGCTGTAATCTACTTAAATATACATTATTTATGAAAATGATAATTTTCTACTTTTTGCCTCCAATTCAACTCGCGTTTGTATTTTTAGAAATGTTCTTTTTGTTCCTAATAGTCAGTTCTGAAGTGCAGCTTGGTCGATGAATGTATAAAATTCCCTATTATCTATTTATATGCACACACACACACACACACACACACACACACCATAAAACATGATTTTATGCTAGTGATAAAACATCTAATAATCCCGTCCCGTTTTAATAACACTTATAATGTTTTCTTAGAGACATTAATAATGTTATGTATGGTTTTTGGTCAGTTAAAAACGTTTACTGTAAGCACAATAAGTAGCAAATTATAGTAGAACATGAGCATCAATAGACAATAGAATTATATGGCAATATGGCAATAATATCAATGCAATTTCAAAAAATGAAAGTTTTGTATTCTTTTCAAAAACACTTGCGTATCAGTGGCCTATTAAAAACTGGTTTCACTTGTTAATAAAATAAAATGTAAGCGGCAGGATAAATTCATATTCCCAAATATGAATTTAATTAGGATGCGGCTGCCTAAATAAACAGCTTTTCATATGGAGTTAAATACCCAAATGAAAATTCTATATGAATGTATGCATCCAAACTAGACTATTTTTACAATGCCAGTGTACTGACTAACATACGTTAATTAGGCCCCATGAAATAATAATAAATAAATATAGGAAATCGTAGTCTTAGCAGCAGATTTTTACAACTCGATAATCAAATATAAATTCGAGATTTACTAAAATACGTAGTTTTTTAGTAGTTATTTGCAAATTAGAGCGCAATGTTCTTAAGTTAATCAAACTGTCTGTTGTCTGTTGTTTACCTAATGCATTCACCCAAGTGGTATATGTTATTATTTTAAATTGGGCTGGTAGAGTTCTATTGGTACTTATATATTTGGGTGATTTAGTAGTTACGTTTCACATTTTACTTTCAAATAATGCAGCTAAAAGTGAATAATTAAAGTAATGGTGTGGGACTTAACTCTATTTTCATTCACTCGATTTCTAATGCCAATTTATTTAGTTCCTTGTTAGACAAACTTATTTATTTAGGGCGTTTTCCGCCAAAAGTTGAACTCTAATTTTTCTTATTAGATTTAAATTAGATCGTATACGCATAGAGCGTATCTATCTGATATCGAATTGGGAGCCAGCAGAATTCTGTTTTTGCTCTCTGCGTTTCCGATCGTTTTGTGCAATGTATATTGAATAAGTCTTAGAAGATTATATTATTTCGATTAGTAGCCTAGCACGAAAATACTAAATTTAAGTTAGTTGAATTTACGATAATAATAAAGTAAAAATGTTAAAGTTGTCTTTCCTGTAGTTGACCAAGGACCCGGACCGGAACGGATATGAACCCAAAACCGGAACGAAAACTGAACCCATATTTAATATTAACACACTTGTTAGGTGCGGAACCGTAACCGAAATATTCTATTTCGGTTTTTTCGGTTCTGCTTGTAAGGTTTGAAAGAAATTACTGTAAATTATACAAGCAAATGAAAATAATAATTTACCCTCCTGTAAATGAATATAAAATTAGGTTTCTGTGTTCTGGTGCGCCGCGGTGTCACTATTAATGTGCCGACAAAGGGTCGGCACTTCTTTTAGTTAGTTCCTGGAATCGTTTTAATAGCCGGCGCCGCGACGCCGTCAAAGGGAGAAAATATAAGCGCTATTTTTTTGCGGCTAGTTGTCCCAAAATGAGAAGATCTTGTATAAATCACAAAATAACAATTTTTTCGTATAAGGTAGTTTTAGACGACAATCAAGTAGAAGATCAAAAGCACATTTAAAGTCGTTATGGACTAGACTGATGTTCTTAAGAGTGCACTTCTTCTAATTCTAAATTTGACCCTGACCAACACGATATGGAAACGGAATCATCTAGTTCTTCATCAAGTGATGAAATGGAAGCCTTTTTGAGACATAAAGATTCAGAGCAAAAATTTTTTAAAGATATTAATCAGCACGAATTTTCTTCACAACAAAGTGAAACAAAGCCACATACGATTACGGAAAAATAAAACGATTTTTGATTTCTGGAAGAAAAAGAATGAGCTTAAGTGATTAGCTCCCGAGTTATATATACATGCTTGCCCTAGTATTATTAAGCGTACCGGGAACTCAAGTTAGTGTTGAGAGGTTATTCTCAGGACTCAAATTTTTGTTACCGCCTTCGAGGTCAAATATTAAAGAAACATTTTTAGAGGATCAATTATTTATGAGGACCAACCGACTTTTCAAACGTAAAGAACAAACACCGTACGTTTATACACTAAATTTAAAATTCTTTTTTAAGTTGAAGTATTTTAGTTTTTCGATCACCAACAACGAAACATTTGAAATTGGAATTTTGGACAAAAGCAACTCCTCAAAAGATGGTGAAAAGTCTGAAGAGATGAACCAGGAAGAACAATCTTTAAACGGAAATAAAAGTGAAAGAATAGGAATTGACGAAATTGTGGACCTGAGTGAAAACAGAATGAAGAGAAACGCGCTAGTCAGAAAATTCATTAACAAATTACTTTTCAAAAATACAACGATTAAATTAATTTTTGCATGGGAGTCTTTATTTCATGTTGTTCCATTTAATGTTACCTAAATTTCAATCCTTGTGTGGGGTTGATAGTCCTCAGACCCCCTACCATACAACCAGTCGAAGTACCGTATGAAGCAGTGGATCGTTTGCGCATCTTTTATCTTGTATAATACAGCAAGCAAGGAAAAAGATAGTGAAATTCCTAATTAGAGTTGAATTTATCTTTGTCCTCGATCGTTGTTATATATGTATAGATTTTGGAACCGGAACGGAATTTCCTAATTAATTAACGGAACCGAAATTTTAAATTTTGTCTTGGACCGGAACGAAACAGTTATTTCGTTTCGTTCCGGGTCCTTGGTTGTGACATTGAATAATTAGTGTCACATGTCGATTTCTGTGCCATTTATAATTTTAGCATTATTTCTGAGTTACTTGCAAGAAACACCAGCGACTTTGGGCAACGATTTAGTGGAAAGTCCAATCTTCGATGTTAGACCAGAATCCAAGTCTTTGCAAGAAATCAAACTTGGGTTGGACATTTTGAAAGAGAAAAATGAGAAAAAAATACAGAAAATAAATGAATCCAAAAAGAAAAACCCAAATTTACAGCGTGTTAAACAGATTTTGTCGAAATTTTTGAGCACTTTGAAGAGGAACAAGAGGAAAATAGGTACAATAATACACAGCAAGACAGTATGTTGAATATCCAATAGTAATTATCGACAAGAACCAGTGTGCGTTCACTACTGTTCATAGGCCCAATAACTGCTTCCGATAACGCAAAATCCAACACGGATTTTTGTGTTTGGTCTCTGATCTCTCAAAGACAAACCCAACATAGCGCGTTCTTGTCCTCGTTGGTTTCCCTAGATCTTATTAACTGTTGCTCTGGTAAGAGTTTCGAATATGGAAAAGTTTAGGCTTGTTTGTGTTGGTTTAGACGCATTTCATAGCTGAGGTACTTCAGTTTTTAATCCAGCTACATACATAATTTTGTTGTTTGTTCCATCTTACTTTTTATTTCCGTTTTTGTGTTTTATGGGTAATTTGCATCTTACCATCCTGTGATCACTACCGGTGTTGAGTTGATTGACTACATCTACGTCTTGGATTATGTGTTTATGGCGGGACATATAGTCCATCTCATTTTTGGTTTGTCCATCTGCGCTATTCCATGTCCATTTGCGTTTTTCCCTGTTTTGGAAGAATGTATTCATCAGATAAAGTCTTCCTCTTTCTAGAAAGTTTGCTAACATTTTTCCCTTTTCATTTCTGGTGCCGAGTCCGAAGTGTCCTATGTGTGTTTCCGTTGGTTCTACTCCCCTGCCTATTTTTGCATTAAAATCTCCTCCCATAATAGTGTGCGTCGCTGGGTTCTCTCTTATTGCTCTGGCTATGTCTTCGTATGTCGTTTCCACCTTCTCATCATCACGTGAAGAAGTTGGTACATAGGCTTGGAAATATTTTAGCGTTATATTTTTGTTTATGTTGATTTCGACATATATTACTGTGTGAGATATTGATTTCAAGTTTGTCGACAGTTTTTTATTTATTAATATTCCAACTCCTCCATTGCCATCATCGTGGTTCCCTCTGTAGAACATAGTATGTCCTGAGTCCAAATGGAGGTATTGTTCTCATCTTCTCCTTGTTTCGGCTAAGCCTACAATGTCCCAGTTTATTTTCTCCAATTCGTACTCTAATTTAACCAGGCGTTCTTTTGTTCCAATTGATCTTGTGTTGTAAGTTGCAATGTTGAACAAGCAATTCGTTATAGCTTTGTCCATTATTATTTTGTTTTTTCTTTATGGATGTCGTTCTTTTGCCTCCCCAGAATCCATGAGGCTGACCGAGATATCGGTGTGAGATTGTACCTCTACGCACCTGGGGTACTTTATTTCGTTAATTAATTTTTCTTATATAAATAAGCAGTGGCGTATCAATTTTTCTTTAAAAATGTCCTTTAACGTGTTAGTACGCTACTGACAAAACAAAAAAATTACTTTTTATTGCAAAATTGCTCAATCGTTGGCAGTTACCGCCTGACGCGAAAATTTGTTTAAATATCCACAGTGGTTTGGCAACAATTAATAAATTTGATTTTTTCAAAAAATTTTTTGTTTTTAAATAAAAATTGTTTCGACTCTTTAATATCAATAAACTAGTTCTCTACGCGAATGAAAAAACCACTATTATAAATTCGACATAATTTTCAAAGTTGCTCGAAGCAATTCTATTCTTCCCACTATTCAATACGCGTACAATCAGTAAGTTTCTAATTATTTTTTAAAATCAGCATTAATAACGTTTTAGTTCTAAGTCGGCACACACTAAGAAGCTATTTTTGTGCCTCATTTACAATCCAATTTATTTAAAGACTAACTAGCCCACTTATTCATATGTGTGGGACTGTTCGCTAGTATTCCGATACACTCTCAAGTGTTTGTAAATAGCTTCCCAACTATCTCAGATTCAAATCTCATAAGTGGACCTTTAGGTTTTCTTCCCAATAATAATAGTTCATTTTTAAAAACCCCAGATAAACGTAAAGAAAACGCTCCACCGAAATGGCAAAAATGGACTGATTGGTCAACGTGTAGTGTAACATGTGGCAAAGGAAGAGTGATTAGATGGAGACACTGTCAGGATCATTGTGATGGAATTGAGACTGAAATGGAAGAAATCAGTTGCCAGTTGCCGGAGTGCCCCAGAAAATTATTTGGTGTTATAAAACTAGAATAAACACAGATTGAACGATGTTCTATCACTTTTCCTGGAACTTTTGATGGAATTGAAATTCAGAAAATTTGATTGGTGGAATCTTCTACACGCGCTCTTCGTTCACTCGCAAAGGTGCTGTGAAGTTCGGTGTTTTCAACTGGCCATTGTGCACAATTAGTAGGTGCACGGCTTTATTTATCGAGCTTCGGTTGGTTTAGTCAGTAGGTCACCAAGTACGAGAATGGCGAAAAGTTCGAACGCTAATCAGCGCGCTGAAGGGAATTTAAATGTCTTAATAAAATCCTTTACTTTGTACGATTTGTCGGCGTGACGCTCAAAAAAAATTTAGACTGTTTTCTAATGTTGTGCACCCCAAAATATTAAACCGCGCGCCGCCACTGGGAAAAACACAAGACTTTCAAGAAAATAATATAAATTAAGTACTCGTCATGAAAATAATCATACAGGGTGTCCCATTTTCGACCCTTAATAGGTATTTTATATATCCGTAATTGTTAGTGCTATAAAAAAATTGTTTAGGGGTCATGTGCTATTTTCGAGTCAAACTTAAAATGGTAATTTGAAAATGTCTGCTGGCTTAAGAGATACAGAGGAAAATCAAAAAAAGAATTTCAAAATTCACATTTCTTTAGTTGAAAGAGAAAAACAGAAACATGTTTTATGCTAAAGTTTCTTTATAATGATTGTTGAATATAGTCTGCCATTTTCAGCATATCATTTGGAATCTTTTGGATAGGAACATATGGACCTCTAAGGTGGCCCCCACCCTCACCGAATCTAACACCTAAAGGTTTTTTTTTGGAGAATGTTGCAAAATAACATTTATAAAGAAGTCATTTTAACCCGAGAACAACTTTATAAAAGAATTAATGAGGCCTGTACAGCAGGGACCCAGACCGGAACCGATATGGACCCAAAACCGGAACGGAACCGTTTGACTTTTTTTGGACTGGAACCAAAACAGAACCCATATTTTATAAAAAGACATTGTTAGGTGCTGAACCGGAACCGCAATATTTTATTTCGGTTTTTTTCGGTTCTGTTTGTAACGTTTGAAAGAAATTGCTGTAAATTTTACAAGCAAATGAATATAAAAATACGTTTCTATGTTCTGGTTCGCAGTGTTACTGTTAATGTGCCGACAAAGGGTCGGTACTTCTTAGTTCTTACAATCGTTTTAATAGTCGGCGCCGCGACGCCGTCAGAGGGAGAAAATATAAGGGCTATTATTTGCGGCTAGTTGTCCCAAATGACAAGATCTTGTATAAATCATAAAATAACAATTTTTTGGTATAAGGTAGTTTTAGACGGCAATCAAGTGGAAAAAGCAAAAGCACATTTAAAATCTGGCCCTGACCAACACGATATGGAAACGGAATCATCTAGTTCTTCATCAAGCGATGAAATGGAAGCCTTTTTGAGCTAAATTTTTTAAAAGGAATTAATCAGCACGAATTTTCTTCACAAGGTTCATTTGTAGCCCGTAACAAAATTGAAAATATTTTAAATTCCTATCAAATGGAACAAAGCCGCATACGCTTACCAAAAAATGAAACGATTTTTGATTTCTGGAAGAAAAAGAATGAGCTTAATCCCGAGTTATACATGTTTGCCCAAGGATTATTAAGCGTACCGGGAACAGAACTTAGTGTTGAGAGGTTATTCCCATGACTCAAATTTTTGTTGCCGCCTTCGAGGTCAAATTTTAGAGAACAATTATTTGTGAGGACCAACCGACTTTTCAATCGTAAAGAACAAACACCGAACGTTTATACACGATTTTTAAAATTCTTTTTTCAGTTGAATTATTTTAGTTCTTCGATCACCAACAACGAAACATTTGAAATTGGAATTTTGGACAAAAGCAACTCCTCAAAAGATGGTGAAGAGTGTGCAGATATGAACCAGGAAGAACAATCTTTAAATGGACATAAGAGTGAAAGAAAAACTGCGCTAAAGCCAGAAAATTCATTAACAAATTACTTTTCAAAAATACGATTAAAGCAATTTTTGAATCTAATATTGTCTGGGGTTGCTAGTCCTCCTACCCCCTACCACACAACCAGCCGAAGTACCGTATGAAGCAGTGGATGGTTTACTTATCTTTTATATTGTATAATACAACAAGCAAGGAAAAAGGTCGTGAGATTCCTAATTAGAGTAGCCTTTATCTTTGTACTCGTTTGTTGTTATTTATCGATTTTGGAACCGAAAAAAACCGGAACCGTGACGGACCCGAATTGGAAATTATTTTCTACACCGGAACCGAAACGGAACCGAAGTTTTAAATTTTGCCTTGGACCGAAAACGGAACGGAACAGTAATTTCGTTTCGGTCTGGATCCTGGCTTTGCAGAAATAAAACGTTTACACATTATGAATGACTTAAAATCCGTTCGACAAAGATGTATAGAGTGCATTGAAAACAACGGAGGGGTTTTCGAACATTTGCGATTATTTAACTCCATAATCTGAATCTTTTATTTCGTTTAAAAGTTTCTATAATTTTTAATTTTTTTGTATATTCTTTTTCCTGACTGTACTTTAATTCATTCCAATGTATTCCTGGGTTTTCAGTCAATTTTATTGTCACTAATTATGGTGTTATGTGATGAGCCCTGCGTTTCGTCCCGGGTCTACCTATTGGACTCGTCAGTAAGGCTTAGGTAGACCCTGCCTTATACGCCAGACATCGGTTATACGTGTTTTGGACGTAAATGAACCGAGCCGGTGTAAATCTTCTGCGGTGAGATGTTGGCAACCCGTGTTGCCGATGCTGCCACTCGTTCCATTCTGCTTTTTTTCCATCAACATCTCACAACATCTCACCGCAGAAGATTTACACCGGCTCGGTTCATTTACGTCCAAAATCCGTGTTATTTTTTTGAAAAGAAGAGAGAGAAATAGTATTTAAAATGCTGTATTTTTAGAATAAAATATACAAGGTATTCTTTAAAGAAATGAGTTTAGGTCAGATAACTTTTTTTACCCCGCATACTTATTCTGAAAACGGCAGATTAACCAACAATCATTATAAAGAAACTTTTACATAAAACATGTTTTTGTATCTCTTTTAACTAAGGAAATATAGGATAATTTTGAAATTAACAATTTTTTGATTTTCTTCTGCAACTCTTAAGCGAGCAACAATTTTCAAATTTTGATTTTACCATTTTACGTTTGACCTAAAAAGAGCACATGAGATTTATCCTGTTTTTTGATTGCTCTAACATTACGTATACTGTCGTAAAATGGGACAGATTGTCCAAGATGATCTTAGAAAAATTGATAATTATCATCAATAAAACTGGTGTTTTTTGGGATTTTTCGTAGTCGTGAAAAAAAAAATCCTCCTGAAGTTTCGCAAGCACGATTGATTTATATATTCAGATGCGCATCTGAACTCACCGGTCTCATGCTATTATTATTAATTTTTGTATATTCTTTTTCCTGACTGTACTTTAATTCATTCCAATGTATTCCTGGGTTTTCAGTCAATTTTATTGTCACTAATTATGGTGTTATGTGATGAGCCCTGCGTTTCGTCCCGGGTCTACCTATTGGACTCGTCAGTAAGGCTTAGGTAGACCCTGCCTACGTCCGAACGCGTATAACCGATGTCCGGCATATAAGACAGGGTCTACCTAAGCCTTACTGACGAGTCCAATAGGTAGACCCGGGACGAAACGCAGGGCTCATCACATAACACCATAATTAGTGACAATAAATTGACTGAAAACCCAGGAATACATTGAAATGAATTATTATTAATAATGCCTCAAAAAATTCTGAAATCAAATATCAGAAAAAGTTTGAACTTATCTGGTAAGCTAAATAATTTTTTCTAAACTGCACTTTTTTTACAAAGTTAAGGTCATGAGCACAAAAAGTATGCTCTAGGTGAGGCTCGAACTCACAACCCCGGCATTGCTCACGACTACTGCCTTATAAGTACCGTGCGCTAACCAATTGCGCCACTAGAGCGTTAAAATGTTATTTCACGGGGCTGCATATCACCTTGAGGACGGTCTTTTATCTTTGAAAAAATTATTTACTGATTTTGAAATTCAAGAATTTATTTCAGTTCGGAAATCGATATAATTTTCGTAAAAACTATGTAATTTTATGCTTTATACCTTAATCATCCCCGCTATCAAACGTAATGGACAGCTGATCACGTCTTAAGAATAAAACCGCATAGCTTGTAAAGTATAGGCACATCCTTTTCACACATATAATAACCTAGAGAGACAGAACGATATTTCTCGGACTGGACTCTACGATAGGATGAAAACGCCACTTTGCAAACGTCAACAATTTGTTGTCAAAAGTGACACAACAAAAACAAACCCTTTGATTTCGGTACAACTTTAAGAAAATTAACGAACATAATTACAGCTTTTCACAAATACATCAACTGGTTAAACGCAGTGCCGACTTTGCCAAGCCAGTAATCCAGATTTCTGAAGAATGTCCAAAAATGAGCTGGTTTGATGCGGGGGCCTTGGCTAACATAGCCAAATCAGCACTAAAGGAGGCCCAAAAAACCATAGATAAGGCCCTTGACATAAAGGAGGACGCTGAGAGTATTCAACCAGTAAATACACCTGTCGACACCAATTCTGATGACTTTTTCGGAACATGGGGCATCACCCAGTCAGGAAATGTTACAGGGTCAAAGGAGGAAGCTATAGATGAATCCACAAAGCAAAGTAAAATGACTACTAGCATTTGGGGAAGTTTCACTGGTAAGTGCACTTGATTAAAGGAAAATTCACTTTCTTTATTAGAATAACACTTCATAAAAAACAGCCTCATAAATACTTCAAAACAATAAAGGTATTACTTAATGCAATTGAATGTAATTTAAAGTAATGTGCGTTAACTCCTCAGTCTTTCAACAATCAATATCGTCAAACAACAATAAGGCTTCCGTGTGTGTAGATGATTGTAAGACACGTAATTTGATTTTCTGATTACGTTGCCAGCACTACATTTGTTCAAATTTAAATACGGATTTCCAAATCATGTGTATCAATATAGCCTTCAATGATCAGGCTAAACTGATTCGACTTTGGCTCACCTTAAGCCTTCGATATCTTAATTAACGAACTACGCAAGTTTATACTGTAGTTGTTTTTAGGGCATTAAAATACCAAAAAAAAAATTAAAATATCAAATGTTGCGTTGTTAGAGCTTTTGAGATTTATCCAGGAAATTCTAAAGGAAATGATTTGGAAATTTAATAAAAATCCTCAGCTTGTTTGCAAGCTGTTACTTTCATTATATTCAAGTATCCAGTATTGAAAAATACTGTGAAGCAGGACAAAGACTGATTTAGCTAGGAATAATGACAATGATTTTATCACATCCCTCCGGTCTTACAAAAGTGAAACTAATGAGCGGAACTAACTCCAGGAAATATACTGGGTAAATTAGCGAAATTATGACTACATCATGCAGGAATAAATACAAATTAATAATAGACAAGATAAAACATTTCTACACCCAAAAAAACGACGTTTCCGAGTGAAAATAGCGCAGAAAAAAGTTATCATATCTTAAAGATACGCTTGTGAAAACACATTTCTTCAGAAATAGCATTTGTGGGGCACACTGTAGATAAAATAAAAACGATTGTTTGTTCGATTTTTTAAATTTTAAACATCAATACTTTATAAGTTCGAATTAAACTTCAAATTCTATGCCATGTTGCATCTTTTTTTTTAATAATAAGGCATTTCAACAACCCGTTTAATCAGAACAATATTCAATTGAATACGCCTTTTAGGATCATTTTTTGTTGACAATACCACTCCAAAAGAAAGTCACTCACACTCAATTGAGAGCTTAAATGACTCAATAGGCATAGAGGAGGAGAAAGACTTTAGCAAAAGCAAATTGGTGGTTCAACGTAGGGAAGATGATCAACTTGATGAAGAATCCATAAAAACGTTACAAAACCCCGTGGCTGATGCGTTGGTCGAGGTTAATTTAGATAGTGAATGTTCCCAACCGAGTCAATCTCAGTCAGTAGTTTCTTTTCGAAAGCATGTGGATAAATCACAATCGAATCCCCATCGCTTATCAGTGGTTAGTTCAGAAGGCAGCAAAAATAACTCAGAAAGCATCGATGTGCTTACAAGTACAGAATGCACCACAACACCCGAATCAGACATTTTGTCCTTTGGTTTGAGTACTTCGAATTCCAGTGAAGTTCATGGTAAATATGCCAAGTTTTAGACCGTTCCAATAGCGATTTTGTGCGTTTTTCTAGGTTTTAAGCAAAATTCCGAATCAGTGGAAATTCTGGGCGAGAGTGTTACTAGTCTTAGTTCAGTAGATATTATTGGTTCAGATAGTGCGAATAGCAGAAGACTGTCGCAACATACGGATGAATTTGTTTCCCCATTAGAGTCCCCATGTGTAGAAGGCAAATTAAGGTAATTTTTTCTATTGATGTGAAAGGCAAAGAAAAATGGTCAATGTTTATCTTAGCTTACCCAGTGAGCAAATATCACCGGAAAGCATAGAAATAATACCGGAAGAGCAAGATGAAAATAGCGTGGCCGAAGACACTATGTCGTATACATCAATATCAGAGAGCACATCAGCGACTGTGCTTGATACAGTGTTTAATATTCATATCAAACCTCAGAAAATGCTTAAGGATACATATAACAGGTAAGTACCACCGATTTTCGAGGATTTGTGTGAACATAATGTGCGTTTTTAATGTGTTTAATCATTAATACGTTTGAACCTTTCTGGTTCCAGGCCTGAGTTTAGTGAAACTATTTCTAGCGATACAGGATCTCTGAGCCCAGATAGAAACTTTGGGATAGGCGAAGCCATTACTCGAGCTCCGGGAAGAAGTATGCATTTGCCCCTTCAGCAGGTATAAACACTCGATTTTTGAACTGGAAATTCTAAAGTCGCCTAGCCTATTTTCCGTTTTTTAGGTCAGTCATAACCATATATTAATCGATACCCAACCCCAATCAATAAACAAACAGGAACTACCCAAAATACTGGAAACCACAAACATCATTGATTTTCCACAGGAAGATGATGCTATGAGAAGTTCCGGTAAATTTCATGTTGATAGGGAAAACTTTTAAAAAATTACCATATTTTCCATAGGTTCCGAAACACAGTTTGATACTTCCACCGAGGACGGATCAATTTCAGATAGAACGTTGGTGGAAACCCAGGAAAATGCCATGGAAAGCAGCAGCGACACCACTAGCACAACCACAGAAACTAGCAGCAATTCTACATATTTGAAAAAGATGCTGGCAGATGCAATGGTAACAAAACACTTCAAAGCACATTAAAAACCGACAATTGATGCATTAAAAAAATTCCCAGGTGGAAAAATCCCCAGAACCCAAAATGCAACCGACAATTACAATGGAATTCTCAGATAAAGGCAGTTCCGTTGATAGCATAGTCACATCTTCCCAAATTGAAATCATTCCCCGAGAGACATCTCCCTTAAGTTCCGAAAAGTCCGACCTAGTCAAGATTGGTTCAGACCATACGTCTTGCCATACTTCATGTGAGCAAATCGAGACGTTTTTACACAATTTCAAGTTTGCTGAAATGAAATTTTCATTGCGTTTGAAGGTGATGAGCTTGAAACAACTACGTCTTCAGACTTGGAAATAATATCCAGTCCAAACGGTGACTCCAGCAGCACGCAAAGCAGACAGAGCCCAGCCAAGCGGGCACTTTTGAAAGCCAAATCTGATGAATCAACCGTTGATTCTTTACTACACAAGGTCACTACGAAGAAAGTTAAGGGACATAATAGGGAACTATCTGAAGCATCCATTACTAGGTAAAGCTAAACGGGTTTTCCTGTCATCAAGCTAAATTAATTTATTAAAATTAAAATCTTTCAGCGATGACTCTCACCCGAACGGAGAAATCGACAGACTTTTAAAGCGCATATCGGAAATGACTGAAATATTGGAGTCACGAGAAACGAAATTAATAGAAATTAATAGGTACCAAGTATTACATGTTCGAAAAATGTGCACCAAAGTTATACCGTTAAATCCCTTTAGGAGAAATGCTGAATTGCAAGAAAACAATTCCGATCTAAAAGCACAATTGGACTGCATTTTAACTCAGCAGTTGGAAACCGCGGATTTGTCTCAAGTTACCGAAGAATATACTCAGAGATTATCGGCGTTGGAAAAGAAGTTTCAACAAGTTCGTTAATTGAGTAGGGTGAGCATTGAAGAATGTTAAAACTATTATCACTTTAAGGCAATAAGAGAAAAGGACAGTTTGAGAAAGCAACTAGACCAGGCGAAACGGGATGTTGCAACGCGAATGAGCAAAAATGAGCTGGAATCTGCTGTAGCTGAAAAAAACGAAGTCATTAAAGAACTAAGGGAGGAAGGAGAAAAATTGTCAAAACAACATCTGCAACATTCAAATATCATAAAAAAACTAAGGACCAAGGAAAAGGAACATGAGGCAACTATTAAAAATTTAAAGTATGTTAAATTTCCCGTAAATCCATTCAACGTGCTACTATTCAGCTGATCACTTGCAGGGACACCAACGAAAGCCTCTCTCTTGAAACGGAAAGACTAAAAAAATCTCTATCTGCAAAAGAGGATGTGGAGAGAACACAGATTGAAGCAGTGCACAATCTGACCAATAAAAACAAAAAACACGAAAGTGAAGTTGGTAAATTGAAAAGCCAATTGGACGACTTAACACAAAAGTACGATACGACTCGCAAATCTCTAGACGCCGCTAAAAAAGAGTTGGTTGACAAAAATAGAACCAGCTCTGAACTTGAAGCGCGCCAGCAGCTTCTAGAAAGGCTGGAAAATGAAAAAAAGATGACCGAATCCCAAAA
The DNA here is from genome assembly GCA_024550625.1 of Dendroctonus valens. Taxonomy (NCBI): domain Eukaryota; kingdom Metazoa; phylum Arthropoda; class Insecta; order Coleoptera; family Curculionidae; genus Dendroctonus; species Dendroctonus valens. Next base: position 43,961 of record JAJTJO010000091.1, read on the forward strand.
TGAAGACGTGAGGAGAATCGCATTATTTTGAGTACAACTAATTTAATAATCCTGCATTTTAGGTGATTAACCAGTTGGATGATTTGAGATATCAATTAAGTAAGGCGGAAGAAGATTACGTAAAACGAGAGCAAAGGTTGAAGCAAGAGAACAGTGAACTTTTACGTAGATTAGAAGAGATTGAAAATAGAAACGACGAACTTTCCCAGTCAGTTTTGGACGTGAGCAAACCGCTAGTCAGGCAGATAGAAAGTTTGCAAAGCAGCCACAGTTTAAAAGTGGCTAGTTTCGAAAAGGTTGAGCAGGAACTTACCGTGAAAATCAGTAAGGAGCCTGTGTTTTTTAATCTGATTCTTACTAATTCTAATACTTTTAGGCGAATTGCAAACGAAGCTGCAAGCGTCTGGGAGCTTAGAGAGATCAGCTCGAGAGGAGTGTATTAATATGCGGTCAAAATTAGCAGATATAGAGGGACAATTAAGCACAGCACGCCATGAGGCTGAAATGACCAAGATGCAACTGGAACAGGTCAAAACTGAAAGGCAAATATCAGAACAAGACCTACAAAGGTACATTTTCAAAAACCGTCTGATACTTTGCATTATGAATATTATCAATGTTGGGTTTTTTTAGCAAAATTGACAGCCTATGCGAAACGATTAAAAAACAAAGTGAAACTATTCAGGATAAAGAAAAGGAGATTCACAATTTGCGACAGCAGTTAACGATGGAGAAATTTGGTGCCGAAATGGACGGAAAGCAACAAAGTATTAGTCACGCTTCTTTGGTAAAAGTGATTGTATAGTTTTTATCATACTCCTTAACACGGTTTCATTTTGCGCTTAGGAAAATGTAAAGACTGACATTACAACCACAGTGGATCGTAATTCTCCGAATGGAGGAAGCAATTCTCCAACGTTAAGTTTGGGGAAGGTTTCCGTTTCAGAGTCATTGAGCAGCAGTTTTTGGTCACAAGTAAGTATTTGTACATGTTCTAATGAAACAGTATCGCAAAATCGGTAATTTATATTTCAGGAAGAACCATTTGAAGTGAGTCACACACCCCGCTATACCAACATGTTTGAGATGCAAATGCTTCAAACCAACCTCAAGCAGAGAGAAGGCGAACTTCAACAGTTACAATGGGAATTGAATCGACGTGAGCAAGAGCGATCTTTACTGAACTCTGAAATATCAACGTTGATTAACAAGGTATTGATTTTCGAAAAATAGTTGCTAATAAATATAAAAAAACATGGGGAATGAAATGTTATTGCAGGTTGAAGAATTGGAAAATAAAGCTAAAACATTTGAAGACATAAAAATGGAATTAGCCTCTCTCCAGCAACAGTATGAAACGTTATGTCAGCTTTATGGGGAAAAAGTTGAGGAAAACGAGGAACTGAAACTAGATTTAGTTGACGTGAAAGACATGTACAAAAGTCAAATCGATGAACTGATGAGACAACAGAGAGGAAAATAAACACAAGATATTGTTTTAAATGCCACATTTTGTGATGAGAAGAGAAAGTCGCACTTTTAACGTGAATAATAATGACAAGATAACAGAAAATTCGCTTAAGCTTGAAGCCACACTGTTCACGTTTTCAGTTTAATTAAAGTATCCTGGATATTGGAATATTCAAATCAAGTCATGCAAATGTGTATTAAGCACTATTGGTGTAACGCCTCAAAGCTACACGTGTGCGTTAATTTTGTTACATTTATAGTATGTATAGAAGTATTGCCATTTTTAATTCACAGTCGCCCGTGAAAAGTAAGTATGATGCTTATGATTGTTGTACTTTTTTAAATGTGCAAGGCAAATCTGTCTGCACTTTACATCATACCCAATCAATGTTAGTCAGTTGTTTTTGTAAGATGTAATTTATAGCACGATCATACGCTAGAATAAACAGCCAATAGTATATGCGTAACGTTGATTCTAGTTTGGTGTCAACAAGAAGAATTACTACAATTATTTAGTTCTTCTGTACTTAGGCCAGTTGGTCGCTATATATCTCAACTAAGTTGTGTTGCATCTGTTAATGTGTTATATTTTCTTCAAATTTAATCTGTGATAAAGCAAATTATTGATAGAGGAGCTTGTATTATTTGAAAACAGTTCTAAACGTGTAACTGTTTCGTATTTTAACTTGTGTACAAAACACAATAAAGGCAATGATAATTATCAAATGATATTGTATTGTTTGCATCGGTTTCCGTTAATTATATAGATATTTTCGTGAATTAAGGAAATGATAAGGTACAAAGGATCAAGTGTGATCTCAAGGAAATATAAATGGCAACATTTTTAATCGGTTCTGAAAATGATCATAACAAGTATTGTTAGTGTTGCATCCTGCACAAGCAAAATCAAACCTGCTGCTCACTACTCTTCCTCAGTATCAATCTATTATTAACACAGGGTTAAAAAGGGCAAAAATGAATTAGCAATCCATTTAAGCGTTAATCTGTTTATCTTCAAATCCCATAAATTTTTTTATTTCTTGGGGATTTAATAGTTTTTTTTATTAAATTAGTGAAATAACTAGGGCGATAAAAACGACAGCAAAACATCCAGCATTTATTGTGCGTACGAAAAACCATGAAAACTTTCAACGTTGGACTTGAATCAACCCATATATGTGTTTTAAAAATTGAAAAGAAATTGATATAATATAAATGTTCACTATACGGCGCTTAATCCCAATACTTAATAAATAAATAAACTTTGAAATAAAACTATTCACTTTGGAGGAATTCGGTATATGTACACACAGATATATCACATAAAAAAAGAATTATTTACACTTCGGAAGTAAATATTACGATAATTTAGAATCAAGTAAAAGTAATAAAATTTTAAAGGCATTAACATTATAATTTTATGAACTTAAACTGTATTAGTTGGCGGACTCAACGGATTAGCCGGAGGGGCGTTCGATGGTCGCGTAACAATATTAATCGCATTCTGCATCACTTGTTTTTTAAGAAAATCTGAAGTAACCGTGCCTAAACTGTCCTTGTTGCCCACTTTGCAACGGATATAACCGTGCAAATTAGCTCCATTTAGAGTTAGAGCTATTAATACAACCAACTACAAAAAACATTTAGTAAAGTGGAGTTAAACAAACTAATTATTTCACAGCTACGTTCTTACCATCCATTTCAGCTTTAGCCCAAATAGGGCAATCAAAAAGAACAATCCCCATACAAGTGGTGATAAAATTAAAGCTGTCCAAAATATTTTAGACTCGCGTTCGTTTATTCTGCCCTGAATGAGACCCTAAAATGGGCCACATAGCAGATACTGTTAGTAAAAATCACAAACACAAAAGCAATTGAAATCGCCCAACATTACACAGCTGTCTATGCACAATATATTCAAGCAATACATATGTAGTTCTTTTAGGCAATTTAACTGATTAATAAAGAAAAATACTAGTATTTCGGTTTCAGACATGGCTATTAAAAAGACTGTTTGGAGTGTTTTTAAAAAATGTGGTTTTTCAGTTTCTATTCAATACGTAATAAATTTCGAAGAATAAAGTAATTTGCGCTATCGTTTTAAGCAAAGCTAAAGTAAATGCATTACCTTTCTCGATTCGTATACCCAATGCGACTTGCCATCATCATCCACGTAATTCCACCACCTCAAGCCTACCATCAGTCTTCCTGTGATATTTTTAATAGTCCAAAAGTCCATTGAAAGTAACAGCACGATGCTAACAAAACTGGTTATAAAACTATCACTGAACCAGCCGCAAAGCATGTAGGCCACAATTGCTGCGGTTCTAAAGCCCACATGAAACATTGTGACATAGGGGTGGCTGAAAATCAAGGGTTTTGTTCGATTTTTTTTATAAATATTATGTATAAAGAACTTGATTTTAAAATATGCAGTGAGACCAAACAAAAAGTTGCACCGCTATTTATGACTTCCCTCGTCAATTGAGAAAAAAATAATTAAATACGTAATTTCCAAGATGTTCATAGAGTTTGATAAGCAAGATTAAAAGTCCAACTTTTGATTTTTAAATCACAACCGATACATAGGTTTTATGTGATTTTTTTTCGTGCTGGAAGTTTAGAGTTAACTAGTTGTTTACTATACTCTTATCCAACCTCTTGGCTGTCAAAATACACGGTGATAAAAATTAAATTTATTTTTCAATCATATTAAGGACTCTAGGAATTACGTTTGTACACACATCACTATGAATGGGGACTTTTTCGCACCTTATATAAATAAATTCATTGGACGTGCCAGTGTTGGAGATTTTAAGGTATCGAAAACGAAAACACAGAGAGAAAAATGGAAGTGGAAGTGTTTCGTTATTCATGAGGAATTTACAGTTGTCCTATGCGACATTTTTTAGAACCATCCTGTATAACTATCGTGTATAGGTTTGAATTATTGTTTAAATAAAACAAAGTGCCACCGTCAAGTGTTATTGCGAGCTTAAAATGTTAATAAAATTTTCATTCCAGAAAAACAACAATTAGTGCAAATTTATGTTGAAAATAGTTCGTCCTGCACAATTAACTCGTTGCATTCAGAAAACTGATAAGAAAGTTAATGAAACGGACTGATTTTCAGATACCTAGCACAAGAAATGATGTACTACCGAGAAAGCAACACTGAGCAACAATAAAAGAAAAATATAATAACAATATAGACATTTTTCTTTGCGGGCCTTTAAAAATTAAACTTTATATTTCAAAACAAGAGAATATTGAAGGCCGTCAACACTGGACTACAAATGAATTCAGAAGAAGAACGCCGAATATGAAAATACTCTATACAGTAAGTATAGAGTCAAAAGGACACTTTTAGCCACATAAAAGCAACTTATTTTTTCTGATTCTAATTGGGAATTTAAGTAAGAAATTAAATTTTCTTTTTGAGTCATCCTGTACAGTTATTATTGACCGTAGGTATAAAACACATGGTTGTAACCAATTTCATACAAAATTCAGCCAGAAGCAAAAAATTACATAAAACTTACATGTTTCTAATTAAAAATCTAAAGCATGACGCAGTATTTCCTATGTGAAAGACCCTGTATAATTTGGTTTTAGCATAGAGCGTGTTCCTTTAGAAAATTAATAGTTGACGCGTTTGCACACGCCATAAAAACGGATGCGACCTTTTCCTTTGAAGGACCCTGTATGTTGCTGTTAATTATTTGCAATTGGTTTTTTATCAACTGTATTAATTATCCAAGATTTTTTTAAGCATGCGGCACATATTGAATTTAAAATTTCAGGAGTAGAAGTAAAAAAAGGTGGCTTTTCGGCAGTAAATTAAGAAAAAACTATCCAATCAATGCCTATATTTGTTTGTGCAAAGTATTTTTAAAATAATCAATAAAAACTGAGTATAAAGAATAACGCAACTGAAAGTACAACTTTATAAACGTACAAAAGTTATAAAAATAGTATACGCCCTGATAAAAAAATTAAATAAATAACACGACTTTTAAAAAAACTTTTGGGTAGGAATTGTTGTTGACTGGTAAAGGAAACTGATTTTGAAACGATGAAAACTTTGTCCGTCTTAAAACGGTTAGAAAAATCGAATGTGTCCGAGTTGCTTTGATAAATTCTGATGGACTTGATACCTTCAGACTTGCAAAAGGTGTCTTTTAACAGTTACCAACTTATCCTGGGTACTTTGAAACTACAAAAGCCATTATATAGAAACATAAAGACACCTGGAAATTTAAATTAACTTTATTCCAGACATGGGCCTAGTAGCTTGTCTTTTATTGTGACCAACTTAAATAAGTGCTGCTTGTTTAAGAAGTGCTCTAGATGAAAGTATGAGCTTAGTTTAATATTCTAGATTTTGATGAGATGACTTTACATACATATAATATTCTTTAGAACGAATGGTACACGTAATTGCAAAACACTAACACCTTTAATAAACTGATGTGATTTTTTCAATTATTGGGTCTCATTAGTAATAAGGTTCAAATGTCCTCTTTAAGCCTCTGACCTAAAGTGGTCATAGCGAATCTTAGTAAACGCTGCCTACTTACGTTAGGGCTCCATTGGGGCCCCCTGCATGTAAGTCTTCTTCGCCAAAGGCGATTGTATCGTCCGCTATTAAAGCCATTTATAGTAATATGGTGACTAATTACTTTGTTTCAACTTTCCTCTGTAATACTGGATTAATGGACAATGTTTAATTTACTAAAATCAACATTTATTTGTTGACAGCAAATTGGACGAATTGTTGTCGTTGTCAGCTTTTGTCATTGACTCTTCTGTTCCAGGTTCTAATAACCACTAAGATAGAATGAGATAGAGCTAAAGTTTATGAGTCTGAAAGAGTTTTTGTTTCTGAGATTTTTCAGCTTTACGATATTCCTAGCTGTCCGAATTTTATTTCAAAATTTTATATAACGGGACATTTTTCTCCCGTTTTTTTTAGTAAAAGAAACGGTTTTTTCCAGTTAACAAAATTTCGCGTTTGAAAACCCTCATATACGTATCTTTGTCATACACTCTGGACTTAAATGGGACATGAAATAAACGTAAACTGCTCGCTTCGTGTTATTTACTTAAGTTTTAATGTCATAATATTAATAATCTGTCAAATTTGTATTTGAAGCTTTTTGGGGAATGTTTGTTTTGAATATTGTTATCAGCTAATTAAGGTATGAATTTTACAACTTTTACTTTAAACCGAATTTAAAACCTTTCTACATTAATTTATTTCCTTAAAACGTAATTTTAAAAACTTGGTTATTGTTGTGGTTTTAATGCTGTTATCTATTTAATACTGTATAATCAAATTGAATAAAAATCAAACCATGATAAATTGGTTTTTTTCAAAGAAACCCACGAAATTCAAATAATCTTCACTCAAAATAATCAATTGTTAATCTACAGTTGACCGTTTATGCCATGAACGGTCTAACCTTTGATTTGATGATATAAAAAATATTACTGAAACAGAAAAAATATTACTGAATACTGAAACCCAGGAAATACATTGGAATGAATAAAAAATATTTTAAAACTGATGATTCTCTATCAATACAGGGTGATTGCAATATTGATGTTTTTTCGAGTGAGTAGAGCTACAACTCAAATTAAGCTCAACTCAAAACACATCAAACATAAAGAGTAATTTATATATACATCATAATGTATAAATAATTTAAGCGCGTATTTAGAAAGTAATTTTAAAGGGATACTTTCACTATATGCACCTTTTTGATTTGAACGTTTTCTGAGAAAATTTGATCTTCAAATAGCCGAAAACATGTTTTAAACAATGGGTAATAACTTCTATCATTCAAATAATGAGATGGACAAAGAGAACCACTAAAAACATCATTGAACTGGATGTTAACATACGCCAAAATACAGATTTGTAACTTATTAAAAGAAACCAATTTTATTGGCGATTTTGAAGATTATTTAGCTAGAAAGACCCAAATAAAAAAATATATTACTTACTACCTAAACACACACCTGTAAAACATTTACGCATCATTCTGAAACACCCTATAGACGGGATATAGAGGGTGTGCCAATCTTATATAAAAAAATACATCTTGTTAATAGAGACAGTTATACTTCACACAGCTCGCATTCTCAACCCCCAACTGGTGTTTTTGTTCTAAAACTGGTTTGCGATCTTAAATGCTCATCGTTGACCGATATTTAATGTAATTTTTTTTATTTCACCACGTTTAGGTACTCTATTAGTGCTTTCCAGTGTCAACAATTAATTATTTGATTTTCTCCGTCACTCTGCAAGGGGTTAGCTGGATCTGTTTGCCTGATCTACAGATATTTTTCCGAAAACCATACACTCGATCCGATTTTCTCCTCATGCGTTATTTTTCGCACTAAAATTGCTAATCATATCTCTCGCCATAACGTTACGTTTATGCTACAAATCGCTCTTGTAAAAGCTGCGCAAGATGCAGGCGAAATAAAAAGGTTCCACCGCATTTAAACATTATTTTTGCGTCTATGATGCAGAGTGTAAAAAAATAGCCTCGATGCGCTGAAGCCAATTAGTTTCACTCTATTCTTTTCTTAAGCTTGTCTGCGTTTAACATTTAAAAAGTTATTTCAAAAAACGATATTCCAAATCGTTTTTTAAGGCGTGTATTTCAGTAGGAGGAGATCGCAGAATTTTGTAGAAATCATACAATTTTGTTTTGTGTTATCTACCCGATTATTATATAAATAATTCGTTTGGAGTGTTAGTCCAAGATCACTTGCATCCTCTTAGAGTGCTATCCTCTAGAGTATCTCAAAGCAATAAACAAGTTCCATCTACCTTTACGCACTTTGTTTCCAGAACAAAGTGCGTAAAGGTAGATTCTGGACTGTTTTTACATTTGAAGAAGCAACAAGTTTCATTTACAGCAGAAAAAACACTATTATTTACACTGAAGATGGATTTACACAAAGATGAAAATCTGGGCAACATAATTTAATTTTGATAACTCGCACGTCCCTATTGAGAAAACAGGAACCGTTTATTTTATAAGTAAAGACACTAATTTTACTTTTATATTGTCAGATTTCATGTAAAAGCGGTCTACTGTAGAAAACCTGATTCGTTAACGTTTAATATCTGACTAAATTAATTTTATAGAAATAAAATTATAGAAATAAAATTTGGCAGATACCGATAGGGAAAATCAAACAAACGGCAACCGCTCTAAAAAACAGAAAATCACCTGGTATAGACGAGATAACGAACGAAATGATCAAGTATGGAACGGATGCACTCATGGGTGAATTAAAAGATTTTTACAATAAAATATTATATCTACAAAAAGTACCTTCAGAATGGAAGGACAGCATAACAATCCCAATCTTCAAAAAAGGAGAGAAAACAGACCCCAAAACTATAGAGGAATTACCCTTCTCAGCACAGTTTCGAAGCTGTTGACAAAAATATTGGTTTAAGAAGTGACCAGCACGGGAATATGTGAGGAGCAGCAAGGTTTCAGACACAATAGATCCACTATAGATGCCATATTCATACTCCGCCAAATAGCCGAAAAAGCTATTGAATTCAACAAACCGGCGTTCATGTGTTTCACAGATCTTACCCAAGCATTTGATAAAGTAAGACTGACAGACGTCATAAAACTCCTAGAACAAAGGAAAATTCATCAGAATATTGTGTCCATCATCAGAGAGCTAAACACCGGCAATCACACACTCGTAAAAGCAGAAAATAGAACAACAAGGAGAATACCCGTCAACACAGGAATTAGACAAGGAGACAGCCTAAGCCCTATACTTGTTTAACATCATCATGGATGAAATCATTACAAAAACAAAACAGATTGGAAGGGGATATCGAATGGGAAATGCAGAAATAAAAGTAATGTGCTACGCTGATGATGCAGTGATAGTCTCCGAGGATGAAGACAACCTACAAGGACTCTTATATAAGTTCGAACAAACTACAAATAAATATAAAATGGAAATATTTACCCGGAAAACACAATCACTCACTATATCCAAAGAGCCCCGAAGATGCAAACTCGCCGTTTACAATCACGAAGAACAGGTGATGACCTTTAAATATCTTGGAGCAAACATCACGAGTAACAGGAATCTAAAGGAGGAAGTAAGGAATCAAACATCAAAAGCCGCTCTAATATCGGGGTACTTACGAGACATCATCTGGAGAAACAAGCACATGAGTATAGGGAGTAAAGTCAGAATCTACAAAACGTGCGTGAGACCAGTGATGACATACGCCGCAGAAACAAGAGCGGAAAACACAACAACCAAACGCTTGCTAAGAACAACAGAAATGCGAGTCCTAAGATCCATAACAGGACACACACTATACGATATGAAAAGGAGTGAGGAAATTAGAGATACCTGTAAGGTTTCGGATGTTGTAAGATGGACCAGAGCAAGGAGAAGAGCGTGGAGAGACCATGTAGAGAGAATGGCCGACGACCGAATGGCAAAAATCGCCAAAGACCAAAAACCTAACAGCTCAAGACTCCCAGGAAGACCACCGAAGCGATGGTACGAAAGCTGGACATCAGCATCCCAGGACTAGGAAGTTGAAGAAAAAACACAGGACTCTGAGTCCTAACGTACGAGGAAGAAGAAAATTTGGAAAAAATTTCATTCTAGAATCCAGAAACTCCCTCGTCGAATAAATGTTACATGCAACTAGAGGCAAAGTAAAGACAAACTTACCTAAAGTTGCATCGTGTCACCTGGAAAGAAAGAAAAACATTCTTTATTATAACATAAACGTTTAGTCCAAAAGTGTAGAAATGCCATTAAACTTCAGTTGCTTCAGGAAAAACTAAACGTAGTTCAAGCTAAGGGTTTACAGATCGTTCTTACAGGTTTTCTGCAAGCTGGCGTCCCCATTAGTCCTCAAAAAGCGCATACTACACTTGAACACACACTGAAGAGAGATTATCTACCGAACTAGTTATCACTCTATATATCCCGTCTACGAACCCGAGTGGCAAGACACAAAGGACCGAAGACCTATTTCGTACGTTGCATATCACAGACTGAATATTTAGACAGTTTTCCACAAAACTCATTAGATATTGAAGTTTTTTTCCACATTCTGAAGGCACCCAGCTATAGAATGATGATATAATCATTCACTTCATCGTCCTTTGGATGAGTCATCAGCGCTTTATTTTGCTGTTCGATTTCAACTTTTTTTATTGTTGACAATGTTGTAGAAAGTACCAGTTCATACTGAAATATTTTCAATGGCAAGTTTCACGTTCCAACTTGTTTGGATGATCGCCGTAAACAAAGTAGCTTTCTCCGGCAAAGATAAACAAATCCTGCGGCGCATTTGTTATGCTAAATTAAATGCTCTAGCTATCGGATCAGTCTTTTGTTCGATTTTTATGAAACTTTGAGCCTTTTCAGCTTGATATGTTGTGCACATGGCAGTTCCACATTCAAAACAAACCATAATTTGTGAATGCTTCTCTTTGCTCGAACCATTAAGAGCGACAGAATAATATGTGACTTGATTTTCACATTCGGATTAGCCTTTCGATAGATTTTAATTTTGCTTGATATAATGTGTAAGGGCACTGCAAAAGCTAAATTAACGAAAACTTTTAAAAAATTAAGTTATTTTTTCATGTAAATTGCGCAAATGCTTGTACAAAGATTTTCTTATAATTTTATCATGCTGTGTCATTATATTGGTCGGGGTTTTAATGATTCCTGCTTTTTTACTTCATTTGAAGGTAAAATTTTAGGGTTTATCCCATTCGGAAAGGTCCAAATAAGGAAGGTTTTATTTCTTTACCACAACATTTTAGAGACGCCGTTAGATTATTTGTAAAGGAACATTTTTTCGTTTACTATCTAGTTGAACATTGCTTAAAAGTAATATAATCCATGCAAACAGCGCCATAATTTCATTTGTTTAATTTTTATTTATAACATTTAATTATATTGTGATAACTCTTATATTTATACTAATTTTGCAATGCCGAAATATAAAATGACCAATGCTTGAAAGTGATTTGCACACATAACGGAGTATTTAAAAGATCTGTGGGGTTTTGTTCGTGAGAAAACAAACATGAAAGGCGAAATCGATTTTCAAAAAACCCACCAGAAAATTTTAAGCGTGATCTCGTATACGACTGAAAAAAATTGATATCTGATGACTGTATTTTAGGTTTTAGAACATTCTACGAACTTCTACAGAACTTTCTACGAAGACTAACTTCTGGTTTCCATATGAAACCAATTTTAAAATAATTAAAGAAAAATAATGTTTAGAAATAAAGATGTTTACTACTACTGAACTTTCCTTAAAAACAATTTCGATATCGTGAAAAATAAAGGTGCTTTATTATTGAGCAAAATTCATATTTCCTGATATTAATAATAAATAATTAATAAAAAGTGTCCCATATGGTGCGAACTTAAGTAGACACACAGCATTAAAAAAAAAGCTTCTATCTTCTTCTTCTAATTATTTTCTTTCTCTCTACTAGATAAATAATGGACATAGAAGACGACTTGGAAATTCTTGAAGATAAAACCCAGCAGTACTTATGGGCAAAATTAGAAGAGTTGAAGCTTGAAAACGAAGCATTGCAAGCTGAATTGAACGACAACCAGGAAGAATTATCTAAATCTAATTTACACGATGGCAATTTGCTAGAGATTTCTGATATATGGAAAAGGATACTTAGCTCTAAATGCGTGTTGGGCTTTGAGATTAATTCTCCTGAAAGCATAAAGAATATCAATCTAATGCTAACTATTGATAATGAACCGCATTTAACTTACACTATTAAATATTTCAATCACTCAATGAGGATATAGAGAGTGCGAAAGATTCACAGTATTGCCGGAAGGATTTCGCGTTAATTTCAAATTCAATTTACACATTTAATGAAAAAAATTGCGATAATACAAAACACGTTTTTGTGACTGCTTCTTTTGATTTACCTCCATTTCTACATAAGCATATTTATGTAATACATGGCAATATTCAGTGCAGTACAAAAACAAAAAAATTATTTAATTATCCATTTCCAAGAGTGGAGTGTTCTGTAGATGATGCTTTACAACATAGTTTATGCTACGAAATTAATTCAATTGCAACTCTTTTAACTTCCGTGTCTTGTTATCATGCCAGAGATTGGACTTTGAAAACAACTGAATTAGTAGTTGATTATCGAAGTGCAATTCAATCCCATTGCCCGTTAACTTATGTACCATTTAAATCTGGAGGGTATTTTCTATCCGATAAAACTCCATTATTTGGCCATTTATCAATCGTTATTTTGAATGTGTACACATTTAAAAATATAAAATTCTCAAATTTAAAATTTTCGCGGAAAAAAAGACAACAGTACGTTTTACTTACTCATTCTATACTTCAATGCTTGAAGAACATTTTTGACGAATACCGTCCTATAGCAGGTAAACATGATTTTGAGCTTATTCAACATGAATATGGGACAACACGAACATTGAATGATTTTATAACAGAACTGAAAGAGGAATGTGGCAATTTATTAGGGTTTTTTGAGAAGAGTTCATTGAATGCCAGATTACTGCTTAATGATATTGAAACTAAATCAGATTCCACTTATGCACAAGTTCTTATTGATGGGTAGACCATATTCATTTATATATACGCGCTAAACGTTTAAGTATAATTATTCATTTGTTACGTCTATTGCTGATGCAGTTCAATATTTTTTTAAATAAAATATGTGATAATTGCTTCATGTTGTTGTTTTTGTCGTTTTTTCCCTATTACTATTTTCAAGATAGAACGACAAGTTTTTAATATGCAGAAAACCCCTCGAATTATGAAGTGTCTTTTGGAAATTCATTTCCACACATGATTGAAAGCTTTTGAAGCTCGCTTGAAAAAGCATATTTGAACTATAATTTAAAATCACTAATAAACTATCACGTGGGAGCAAAAAAAATAACATTTTTATATAATATTCTATTTAGATAATGCATGGAATGGCAATTAGCACAACAAACATTGCAACTACGGATGTTATTTTCTATAGATTGACTAGTTTTACTGATATCATGCTGATTTCCATTCAGAAGAAAAGAACATTTACACTAATTAAGTTGAAAGAAAATCCTAATTGTATTATTACAATTAAATATTGTTCCATCAGAAACACTACACACCTAAAACATTATTGGGATTTTTCATGTTTCATTTTGCTAAGAATTAAATATTACCTTTTCCGATCGTCACAATATGATGTAGACATATTGACATGTTTTTTATAAGTTTTTTATAAAGACTCGTATTAATTTTTTTCATTAGTCACTAAAAAAATCCAAATAATATCCTTCATAATTATCTTCCTAAACATACATGTGGAAATAAGCAGCCATATAATTATTAGAAATTTTCTTTACAGATTAAAACAATTTTCAGAAATGGTTTGTCTGTTGCAGAAAAAAAAATGAATTGTCGAATATTCATTATGCAGTTTGTACCGTATTTATATTTCATGTATTTTTATCTGGCCAAAATAAGTTGCGACAAACCTGTACCATGTAACATTTAAAACATCTGCCAATGTTGTTTAACCAGGAGCAATTATAATTATCAATGTATGCATCATTATTATAAAGTTTAATTCACACCTAATTGTTGATTCAGTAAAAGCTTAATTTTTGGTTTAATTAAATAGTATTCAGTGCTGTTTAATTCCTTGTTTGAGGTTTGCCTACATGTTTTTTCCCATTTAATTGAAAGTGAAAAGTGAACAATTATTATCTACACATTAAAATGTTAATTTATGTTTTTGAATATTCTTGTATCAAAAGTGTAGTACAGTTTTCGTCTAAATCCACCCATGTAACCTTTATCATATAATCATATTAATGATTTATTTATACAGCAGCTCTTGAGCTACATACGTTGTAACAGTAATACGCACATTTAATACGACAATCAGCAAATCACAATTATTAAGAAAAAACCCCTAAAAACCTTTAGAATGTCTGATAAATCACGAGACTTTCAATTTGATTAAGTGCGTTTTAGTTCCCGTTCCACACGCAAAAGTAAATCATATATAATCGCATGATTTCATAGGGTTTTTTGTGACTCACATGTAAACACTGTAATTGTATAAGAAAAATTGTTCAAAAATTATCGGCTATATATTCACATAGATACGGTTCGATTTTCGTCAAAATTTACGGTTATTTTGGGATGCAAACAACTGAAAACATTTTTAAACAGAAACGGTTTATTAGGATACATTAACCGTATTTATTGCTAGTTCTGTGATTTAATGAATTTATAAATTCATTTGGACGTAAATATTGTACATACTCAACACGAAGACTAGTATAAAAGCAGATTTCAAGAATATTTCAATTTTTTGTTGTTTGCAGTTTAAATTGCTGAATTATTTTTATAATAAAAGTTAATATTAAAATGAAGCTTTCAATTTAGATATGAATAAACACTTTACGAGCATATAATGACTTAAATGCTCTTGGATAAATAAAGAAGGGAGATATTCGCTCGTTTTAACTATGAATTGAGATTGACTGTACGAATAAAATATTATTGTCTTCTACATATTTAGTTATCAGGTGTTCAAGCAAAATGTACCACATGGTTGAAAATGAACGAAAGTGAATTAATTTAAGTTTGTAGAATGGTTTTACCGATTTTATACCTAATACTTTGCCTATAAAATAAGACATTCCTGTATAAGACAGTGACAATTAGAGAACATCAACTTCACTTAGGAGGACATCAAACTGCACATAGTTGAAAAGATTAATGATAAAGGAAATATATAAACTGGCTCACCTTAACTGAATGATTTCTCAATGTCACAAACTCATATGCGACCATGTCGTTCCTTCCACATGGCGTTCATGCTTTCCAGGGTTAACGTGAACTCTCTGACACGTAAAATATGAAATATAAGCAGTGTAACCGCGCGTGTAAACCTACATGCTTCTGCTCACCCCCACAGATGTGATGTTTGCGGATTTTAGATGATTAGAATGCAGTTGATTTACAACCGCTTAACCAACGGCGTTATATCAACTGCGACGCAAATCAAATAATAAGTACAAGTTGTAAAATGGGTGGAATTTATAAATACTACCACCCTATGACAAACAGATTGGAGAAGGCCTCACAAAACTGCAACCTCGACCCAATGCTACTGCTTAACCGCGTCTCCCGCGCTCTACTGAAGATGGTCCAATGCTGTAGATGCGCTTGAAGTGACAACAGCACCATCTCCGTCTTTCTGATTTGATTTATTTCGAAGAGTAAGAGCCAGTACGAGCCCCTTACAGACCGTCAGCCTAGGGACACGTCTTCGCAATTCACATGTCACACCCACGGCGTCCAACCCTCATACAAAAGGGCCAGATTATCCATACTGGTGGCTTCGCAGATTACGTAGTCCACCTGAAAAATCAAATTAAGTTTAATATTTATTTATTATAATTCACTCCAATACATTCTTGGGTTTCAGTCAATTTTATTGTTTATTATTTAAAATGTTACAAATACGTTTCGGTGTCTTTCTCCACCATCATCAGTTTGTCTAAAATATACATTTACAGTTATTATTAATTTATATAAAAATTTTCCATCAAAATTCACACATTAAAATACAAATCACACACACATTAAAAAGTACATCAAGAACATTGGTTTTCAGGTGATGAGGCAGGACAAACATATTTGGGAAAAGACTAGAATCTATTGTTTAGAGATTTAAATTTAATTTTAACTTACGCGTATAGTTGTTTCTACCTTAACATTCAACTGGTCACTGAATGTTCCATATTTTACTCGATATCAAGCGAGCGAAACAAAAAAAAACTGTTTATCTTTCGCCTTTTCTTTGCATTCTAGGAATTGCTTGGCAATTCCTCAATATCAGGTGTATTTATTTCATTTACTTGGTCCAATCAGTTCATGCATGCGATCATTTAATTAGTGTATGATACACAGAGCTAAGTCTTGTCTGTGTCTGATCTGAAATTCATTGCATTCTGATGTTTTTTAATCTGTATCATTTCATGGATTCTTCTCTTATTATAGTTGTTTTCATTGATTAATATTTGTGTGTTATCAAAATCATGCAACTTTTGTTGTGCTAATGCTGTTCCATTTACGTTAACCTTTCTTAAGCTATACTTATGTTCGTATATTCTTTTCTTTAAATATTGCCCTGTTTGTCCTATGTATGTGTTGTCACAGTTCAAACAGTCAATCTTGTATATTACGTTAGGTGTGTCCAACTTATCGCTTCTAGGTTTAAATTTTGTAAAACATTCTTTTGCCAAGTTGTTATTAGTTTTTTCCGCTATAGTAATATTATGTGGTTTTAAAACATTTTTTATTTTTGTGTTAATTTCTGGTATGTACGGTAATGATACATTTCACCTTCTTTTTTCTTTTTATATTATTTATGTTGTTCCATTTATTTGCATTTAAAAACAACTATAATAAGAGAAGAATCCATGAAATGATACAGATTAAAAAACATCAGAATGCAATGAGATTCAGATCAGACACAGACAATCTTAGCTCTGTGTATCATACACTAATTAAATGATCGCATGCATGAACTGATTGGACCAAGTAAATGAAATATAAACACCTGATATTGAGGAATTGCCAAGCAATTCCTAGAATGCAAAGAAAAGGCGAAAGATAAACAGTTTTTTTGTTTCGCTCGCTTGATATCGAGTAAAATATGGAAAATTCAGTGACCAGTTGAATGTTAAGGTAGAAACAACTATACGCGTAAGTTAAAAGTAAATTTAAATCTCTAAACAATAGATTCTAGTCTTTTCCCAGATATGTTTGTCCTGACTCATCACCTGAGAACCAATATTCTTGATGTACTTTTTAATATGTGTGTGATTTGTGTTTTAATGTGTGAATTTTGATGGAAATTTTTATATAAATTAATAATAACTGTAAATGTATATTTTAGACAAACTGATGATGGTGGAGAAAGACACCGAAACGTATTTGTAACATTTTAAATAATAAACAATAAAATTGACTGAAACCCAGGAATGTATTGGAGTGAATTGAAGTACAGTCAGGAAAATATACGAAAATTTATTAAAATATAATTTAAACCTCAAGGATTTTAGAACATAACTTTATAGCATGAATTTTGGTTTCAATCGAAAATCGCTTATCAACTTCAATCGAAGTAACAAACCAAGATATATTTATCTTTAAGATTCGAAAATCTCCCAAGCAGTAAGCGATTTTTAATGTCTGAACAGATGGTACGCGGCGGAATCATCTAAAATTTGATATGTTAATTATTTCGCGTTTACTATGTGTCGACGCACTTATACAATATTCACTCTTTTGTACTGATCCGAATGGACAGCAAAACCATTCTGTAGTTTTCAAGAGTTAAATAAATACCTCCTTTTATTTCTTTGCGACAATATACAAATAACATAATTGCAACTCTTACCTGCTCCTGGGCAGTACATTTTCTCCCAGGATCTGGATCTCTTCCTTCTAACTTCATTTTTACTCTTCGCCAAACGTTGAGTGCGTACGCATTTCTTTGCTGAACTTTGCTCTCAATCTTGCATTTATCTGATGCTAAAACACAGCTCTGTCTTCTCAAGCGAGGTCTATGGCTCACGCTCTTCAGGTCTTGTAGACTCAATAGACCTAAACAAATCACAATGTGAACATCTCATTCTGGTTTTACCTATCATTTCACCCACCTTCGTAAATATCGGGTGTGTTGTTCTTGATGTATTCCAAGTGAAGTAGCATTTCCTCTATCAATCCCTTATTGACTGGGTGGTCTTTGAAAGCATTGAACATCGTGTTAAAATGTTCCGCATACTTTTTGTAGTCGTGAATGAAATACTGAGTGGAATGGCTATAATCATCAATTTTTGTCATAGTTTTTATCAGGCCCTTTACATCTTGCATTAACCGGGACTGTACATTGTAGATAGCCTTAAAGTTATTCACTACAGTTACTAGATTGTCTGTTTCGGTGAACACCGTCTCTTTTTTATCGGCTAGGTTTTTTTGATAAACACTTATTACTTCGGCTATGTGCAAAGCAACTTGGTGCAGCCAACGAGGTTCATTTAGCAGATCCAAGGAGAGCATGTTGAGAATGCTTTCTTCTGCGGGAAGTAAATTTTCGGATCTGGATTCATTATACTGACACGTATATCTCCATTTCTCGTAACAATTCAAAAATATTTTATCGTACTCCTGTGTTGTGTCCGCAGTGGACGATCTCAGTATCTCATGTTGCAAAACTACATTATATAACTGTAGAATGTTTGAAGCAATTTTCTGGACCAGATTTAGCCGACTATCTCTCGAAGTAATCGCAGTTTCAAAGGCAGAGAGTATTTCGCTTACGTTGGGGTTTGCACCTTTAGCCCAATTTAACCTTTGAGACGCCTTTTCAATCAGTTTCTGCTGCCGTCCTTTCGCATCTTTTAGCTGCTTGTATGTTGTCTGAAGATGTGCCAGTTCATTCTGCATATCAAGAACAAATTTAGCCCGACCTGAAGGGAAATTATTAACACAGAGAATTTCGTCGAACATCAAATTGTGCACTGCTAATTGGTTTTGAAATCTAAACGTGCTAGATTTATATACTGTTAATTTTTGTTCAATCTTCTTCGGCTCTTGAATTTTATCCCAAGCTGCTTTCAGAGAATTTTCCAGGCTTGACACTTGTGAGATCAAATTACTAGTAAAAACTCCATCTTTCAATAACAAATTGTAGGACTTATGATATAATTCATCTATCGGTACTTTGCTTTCGGCGCCGATATCTTTTTGCTCAATTTCATGGATTACATCAAGATTTAGTTGTTGCAAAATAAAACATATGGCGTATGTTATTGTCTCTGGTGTCACTCCTAATAATTGCCTGGATATAAACTCGGAAGTAAATTGCTTAACGGGTTTGGTGAGGGTTTCGTCGGAGTAAATCCTTCCGGGTACAATGCAATTAATTCCATGAGCAATTTGCAAGGCCAATGCAAAGAACTCAGATATCGCAACGATTCTTTTCAAGAAAAATATATTCTCTAAAATATTTTTTACTTGTGCGTTAAAAATATGAGGCGCGATAGTCTTCGCCTCTTTCACGTGATCGAGTTTCTTCCAAGACCTAGGCAGATCTAACGCTCCTAACGTTGAAGTAAGATTATTGATTTCTTGGTCGATCTTTTCAAATAGTCCATTAAAACCCATTAAAAGCATTTTACCCTGACTTAATGACTCGGCTTGTATGGGAATAAGTGCCAAGTATTTGGTTCTTGTAATTTCGATTTTCTCTAGAACGTAGTCATAGGTCGCCTAGAAGAAATTTAAATACGTTTTAAACAAATTTATAACACTCATTACGCAATGAACGAATGAGTCACGAGGATGTGCTCTGTTAAAAGTTTGCGCAACAGTACTTACATGAACATCAACATGCATCAAGACACAAGTTAGCAGTTTCTCCAGCTCGCTGATCATATCTTGAATAGGTAGTTCTGATTGTGAAATCACTTGATTTAACTCAGCTATCATGATTAAAACGCTTTCTTCATCTGCCTGAATTTTTTTTATCGATTCGGGACAAATAATGGTTTGGAAATTATGATTCAGATCATACAGTCCTTTGTAGACTGCATTTGCTGTCCGAATACCGTCGAGTATTTTAATAAATCTGAAATGTAGAACATTTTTGCGGTTAAAAAACTGAAACAATCAGAACAAGAAGAAATGTATTTACTGAAAATGTTCAACTTACCGCTTATCATCATCTGCTTTTAGAGGGATATGATTTATCATTTCAACTGCTTTTGTACTGTTCAAAAGCAAATCATCTAAAAACCAATCTCCCTCTCGCGAGGTCAACTTTATAAGCCAATTTCCGCTTTTCTGTGCGGCAATTTCGGAAGTCAGAAATACTCTATTCAAAAGTAACAACTCTCCAGCCAATACAAATCTTAAAGCCTTGTCAGAGTCTTTCTCCTTGTTTAGAAACGAATCCATATTCTTCTTCGCCTGATTGTAGGACGCCTCGGCGGAGTGCGGCGAATCTCGGTTTGGAATCATGTTCAGTTCTTCGAATAATTTATTCACCTGAATAAAGTTTTCTTTGTAGAAAGTATCAAGAGTATAGGCGATGCTAACAATGTGGGCAGTGTCTTGCGCCTTGGACTCCAAAAACTCCTTAATTTCCTCAAATACAATGTCGCAGCTCTTCGTGTTTTGATTCTCCAATAGAAATTTCGCCCATTTGTTGTACATATTTATTCTGTGATTCTCGTGATAAGATTTTGGGCACTGAACCAGCAAAGTGAAATAGTCTTGGAATGTCTGAATGCAAT
Organism: Dendroctonus valens; assembly: GCA_024550625.1. NCBI lineage: Eukaryota > Metazoa > Arthropoda > Insecta > Coleoptera > Curculionidae > Dendroctonus > Dendroctonus valens. The sequence continues at coordinate 64,862 of JAJTJO010000091.1, forward strand.
TTTGGGTATGAATGTTCAATTTTTCCACCAACTGGCCCACCTAAAAACAAAATTAGATACTTACAAACTGTCTTAACGAATCATTTATATATGAATTTCATACCTCTGATTCAGATTTTTCGCACTGAGTAACTACATCATTTTTACCAGCATTATGGAGAAATTCTTTAACTAAATCAAAAATATGCATGCTGTCGGCAGGGATGGTAATCTGAAGTTCGAGGAGCCATTGTGAAAATTGCTCGTTTTCATACGATATCAAAACCTGATTATAGGATATTATTATGTGATTCGCAATCTTTTATTATGTCACACAGCCCCTGTAATACAAAACACATAAAGCCACATGAAGTTTACTCATAGACGCAATACGTTACCTTTCTGGCAATGTTCAATGCTTCTTGGCTCTTCACATACGCCTCGTAAAGCGAGGGTAACTTGTACAGAGAATGCTTCTTTGGGCCTTGAGCTTCTGCTTCCTTAACCAAAGCTAATTGCTGATGGAGATCTTGAAGTTGATCTTTAATTTCTTCAATGTCTTTCGTTACAGCAGAACAGGTATTCAAATGCTCTACTACAGTGGGAATTTCATTTAACACTTCGTCCCTGGAAACATTTCAATATTTTCAGACACCAACAATTTGATTAATGCAAGTTAAAATCTGTAAAATATCAATATTTGACCTACTTGTTTTCCAGCCATTCGACTTTCATTTCTGTACATCTCACTTCGAACATCGATATCGTCACTTCTCTTTCCAGTTCCTTTTTAGTTTGCCGTTTGCCTGCTTCACCTATTTTTGTCAATCCTCCGAAAGTAGTTCCAGCCAAAACCTCACCCCCGACTGTCCAATCTATTAAGGGGTCATACACGAAGGCCTCTAACAACGTTAAAAGGGTTTCGCGACCTTTACGCATAGTTTTCAATACGTTTTCACATGCCAAACGGAAAATACCCTGAAACAATTAATATTTGATTAGATAATACAAATCTATTATGCTTTTGCTTATTGATTCATAGATTTATAAATATTAAATATATATAAAATTATAAATCAGAAACAACACTTGAAGAACATACATCTTGAACACCCAAATGAATATACAAATTTGCCGTCAGTTCTCTGGGGGTGTTGTCTGGACGAAACATAGGAATGAGATAAGAAGGAGCTCAATTACGAAAAATTCAAGAAGTGAAATCAATACTATTCCTAGGAAATATTTTATTCTTGACTAGATGCAACTCTCAAGAGACCAAGGATAGGAAAACAGGGACCAAGGATAGGAGACGATAGGAAAACACCGTCCACCTAATCCATTAACTGAAATAATTGCAGTATAACAAGGAGTTTCTCAACGTGAATTACATTAGCCAATGCGTGTTCCCGTTGCAACCATATAATTTTTCATTTCGATGCTTAATTTGCAAAAATGTTCATTTATAAGTTTGAGAACTGAGTTAAAAGCTCCATAGTTACTGATAAGAAATAAAACAATAACTGTGTGCAACTGCTAAGAAACTAGTTTCACCTACATCTATTTTATGCCACGAATGTATATCGCTGGTGTGTTCTAATACATAAAACTCTTGTGCTAAATAAAGACAAATTGGATAACTTCAAATCGTTTTCATCCCTACGCAATCGGGGATATAATCTTGCTGGAGATTCTAGACATTTTTTTATTTGGCGTTTATTGCGTCTTTTTCTTGACTTTCTCAATTTGTCCAGTTCCCATGACACTTGGAGCTCGATGTCCGCAAATTGTAAGACTCGTTTTCTGTAATTTCCTTTGTCCGTTCTTATTATATTGAAATTAAAGCCACATCCTTTTAAAAAGACTCAAGTTTAATTTTCAAGGCTGGAAAGAATACATGTTTATTAGCCTGATAAATTGTATCAGAAGACTAGCTATTAAATTTCGGCAAAAGTAATTTTTTTTGACCACTAACAGCAAATAAAATAATTGTTTATTAAAGCTGGGATGTTGATTGAGGATTTCCGCATATGGTATGTTTTTAATAAATGAAAAAACATCCAAAATACAGGATGTATTGTTCTGCTATGATTTTTCATCCTCTCATTACATTACTGCTTTATTATGCAGTACCTACATAGTCGAGCCAAGGTGTTATGTAAAGCATGAGCTTGCAGCTCGTCATTGATTTGATTTTTAAAGGCAATAAGATGCAGTCATTAGATCTGTATCTAGGTGCTACTTAATCATTTCGCGAAGGCCGATGCAAAGGTCAACAGGCAGAAGTTAACTAAGACTATTTATTTTAAATTATTCCTAAGAGGTCGAGTAAGTATTTACATTAAAATTAAATTCAAAACCCCATACAATTTTCCATTGTTCTATTTTCAAGCAGTTTTAGTATATGATATTTCTCAGAACAAATGGATGAACGTTCTGTATAATTTAACTATAATGCATATGAAAACTAAATATTTCCATCGGAAAACTACTAGACTGCGCTATTAACAAAGTAAAAAAGGCATCATAATGCTGACTGTATAAAGGCAATATTAATATCCCTAATCTAGCATATAGAAAGAGGATTTCCCTTGGATAATGATTTATTTGCACCATAAAGGGTTTACTGAAAATTATAACCAGTTCGCTTTCGTAGGTACGTTTTTGTGGCATCTAATATTAATAAACAATTTATGAGGTGCGGAAACCGGGTAGTCTATTAATCTAATAATGAAAAAACTTCTAGCACATGTGGAAATCTAGTGACAACAAATTATCCATTGATATTCTGTATTAAGTTGCATGAATTGAACGTCCAGGAAGTGTTGGATGGCTGATTTAAAACAACAAATTATATCCTTTTAGATTACCGCTGAACGGACGAGTGAATTTAAAGTAATTCCTGCTTACTAAATTACTTTCTGTTTAAATTACTATTGAATAATAAGGCTGATTAGATAGAATGTTTCTATTTTCAATTTTGAACAGCAAAAATAGCTGAAAATATATCAGCTAAGATATATTTAATTATGTATTAATTATTAATGTATACAATAGTAGGAGCCCAGGTTATTATTCATCAAACGGATCAGCGATGTGAAGTAAAATATTAATGACATATTATACAACACGTGCCAATACTAAATTGTATTCTACTTTAATGCAGCCCATAGGGTTTCGTCATGAACAGTTTAGCCAGTGAAGCTTTAATTGCTTAGACTATATTGCAATTAATATTTAATTTTACTTTCTATTTTAATATTTAGGGCACTTTGCTGCAGTTACCCTGAAATAATTTGCAATATTTGCGTTTTCTCGCAACTGAAAGAAGCACATTGAAGAATATATTTCATTATACACATACACATACTAAGTGCATTGCTTTAAACGGTTGGCCGTCAATAAATGCATAGAACTGAACACTTTCGAACGAACCATCGCCACAAGAACTTAGATATTTTCCAAGAGTCTCAAAAATATGTAACATTTATTGTATTGAACAACATTTTGCGTATTACACTCCACTGATACAAATTAAATAAAAAATAAAAATAAAACAATAAATATTGGAATAAATGGGAAAAAAATCCTACCTTAATTTTTATTTAGTTATTTGTTATAGTTATTGTATTATTAGTTGTTTATAAATAAATAGCATTGAAAAAACAATGTCTTCAACTTAAAATGATCCAACTTCGAATCAAAAACACTTTAATTTGAGGAATTCTACTAGATTTCCTCGCCCGAAACAAAATAAAATCTAATAAGCCCCAAAATGAACCAGCGTAAGTCCATATCTGCATTACGGCTAAAGCAAAAACAGATTTTTGTTGATACTAATCGCACCAAAAACAAATGCAAAACATGTTTCATTAATGTAATCACTTTGAAATTAGTCATTTGGGGTAAGTTAATTAATTCGACAAGAATTATCTTTATCTAAAAAAAACCTCGAGATAATAGCCGAACAGAGACCTAATGATTTGTTGCTATCGGGTATATTGGAAGAGTTATTGGTTTGATACGATTCCATGCAGTTTTTGGGTCAAGAGTTACATGGTTTAATTCCATTTGGATGACAAGAGGTTATTTGCTTGAGTGAGAAACTACTGATAGAAAAAAACATTCAAGTACTATTTGAATTATTGCAAGGCAATGCATCAGTATTTTCCCCTTTCCGGAGTCTGAACAGAACTGCCGTAAAATAATTAGAATATTTAAACAAATCAAGCGGACGAGTTAATTTCTCACCAAAAGTGTATTAAACGTGTGTATGAGTTGGTTAAATTTTATTATACCTTCAAAGTAGCATAAAGATATTGATTAAACTGTAACACATTTTCGTAAACAACAGTTATTGAAATGCATTAATAGAAGCGCTGGCGGTAGAAAATGCGGGCAATGAGCTAAAGTGGCCACTTGCGTAATATGTTTTTGTTTCTTCAAAATATTGAATTTTCGGACGTAACGAAATGGAACTGTACCGAATTTACAAAATTAATTTCCGAAAATATATTCTGTGAGATTCCAGACTATGAATTTGCAAGTTCCTGCTCATGGTTTAATTCTGATTAATTGCTTAATTTTGGAGGCATCGCCATGACGCTTTGATTTACATTTTATGGTAAACATATATGGTGTTGTTTTCATCTAGAACCTGATTTAAATTTATTATCTTGTATTATATATTTTGTTCAATTAACTGTCCAAAACCAATGACCAATCAACATTTTAATAATCAAAGCACTGATAAATATATGAAGCAAAAATGAACCAAATTATATTTTCATATTAAATATATGCAGAAGGATTTAAAGTTGAATAATACAACACTTCAACGGCTGTTGCGGCATCAGGTGTTGACTGGCGATTATAAGCACGCAAATACTTCATTATGAGGTATTAATGAACAGATAATATGAATACTGATAATTCAGTGGGAATAGAACCATTAAAAAGCAGGAGGGATAACATAAGTGATTAATATTCGCGATTATGATATAACAGCACACTAGACATAAACTCGATGTTTCTCCTATCTATGGTATTTTATTATGCGATACCTATCAAGCGGATGTGTACTGAGTACTGAGGCTTACATCCGAATCAATTGTAGAAAAAAAACTAAATCAATACAACATAATAAGCAAAGTTTGTTATTGTATTTTTTTAAACCCTTTAGTAGCATAATTAGTACAGAATATGCTATTATTTTATATTGTCAACAGTAGCTTACTGCTTGAAAGGAATTGAGTTCAAAAAAACATTACATAAATCTCCAATGTAATTAGTATTAATTTTTTTAAGCAAAATACGAACATTGTAGCTTATTTTTATGTATACCATTGATTTGGTATATGTTACTAGGATTACTGTTATTTTAATAAATTAGCTTTACAATAGAACACATTAGCATTTTACTATTAAGCATTAAAATGGACATTTGACTGGAATTTTTTAACTGTTTCTATTTCTGCTAATACAGGATGTCCCGGCATATCGTCACCCTAGAGTTATACTGTTGTATGTACGTAAATGTTCGTTTGGAGATATGGCAAAAAGAAAAATTTCACATTATTTCATATCTCTATCACTGCAAGTAATGTTATTGTAACAATTAATTATTAAAATTGACTCAATTATTATACGGATTTCATAAAAAAAAGTTTAAAAAAGTTGTTAGATTACAGTTTTCTTCTGTGCTGAAAATAACACATACAACATTGTTATCTCAAAAAAGGTATGTATTTTTAATAAAATGCTACATACAACTTTGTAACACATTCATTTAGGCTTAACCAAAATGTATTAAACTGACCCAAACTAACAAACTATTTAAACAAATTGGAAAAAGATCTTATATTATTTTGGCAATATTGCTTCAAAGTACTCTTTGTCTACTTGTGGCATCCAAGGGTAGATACTTTTAATGGCTTTAACTTTTTCTGCGGATAGAGTTTTTTTTTCTTTTATAACTTTTGAGGCTTTTAGTATTACATTTAATGACCTGGTTTTTTGTAATGGTCTTATTGAAACTTTTTTCCCAATTTAATAATTGGTGTGATACTTTATACTCTACCTCGGTAAAAGAATTGGAAAATTTTAGAGCTTTTACTTTTGAAAAAGGTATAACTTTATAATTAAAAGAAGAGATACATGGTTTATAATCTTTAAAGTATTCTCTGCGCATCTGTATAATCTTGTAAGGCTTAGCAGAATTAATCTTTAGAAGAATTCTTAAGAGTGACACTGGTGAAAAATATTCAATTTTGGCTAAAACCCTCTCAATGCAGCTTGCACGGAATCTATCTCGTGGACACATGAATATCCCGGAGTTGAAAATTTCATAGTTATAGACTGGATTGAAGGGTTCGTTTGTAAAAAATATGCATAGCATAGGACATAAGGAAATTGCGATTTTGTGGTACGCAACTGTCACTCCAAAGTATTAAACTTTAAATTTTGTTGTCTGCAAAGACCGCTTCCAAAATTTTACCTAATGCACTAGCTAAGTCATTGCCAGCTCTACTCATTAACATTTCATGCCACTCAGCACAGTAGACTTGTTTTGTACTTGACAATATTGCCGTTAAATTATATACATTAAGTTTGCTTTTATAATAGTAGTTGCTAATTTCTGCTTGGGGACACGGCAGAACATTTTGCAGATCAAACACCAAAAATGGGGTATTTTTACGTTCTCTATCTTTTTCTTTTTCATTCCTCGTTGCAGTTTTCTCTTTTACATGGTTCTCATATTCTTTAGCCTTTTCTTCGCTTAGAGCATTCTCAGTTTTCTTTAATTTTACCTTTTCACAGACGTCACACCTGTCTTTTTTGGACGATGAAAGTATAAATTGTACTCTGTAGAAAATATATTTCTGTAAAAAGACTGTTTTACAGCATTCTTATGAGCAACGATACAACTTTCAACGTAGAGACTGTACATTTTGTTTATACTGAGAGTAGAATCTAGATACTCCCTTCGTGAGCCCTGCAATAATGCGACTCGACATATGTGCTGTTTCACGAAATTGACGTCCTCATCGGGTATTTTATGTTTAATATGTTTGCAGACTTTTGGCGTGTCGGGTATATTTGAGATGTCTGTCTTGGAATGGGCGGTATACACCGGAGTTTGACTGATAGCTAGAGTTCCTAGATAAAATGTCTTGCATACTTGGATTTGATCACTTCGAATTTGAAAATGATACGCAAATGACTGTTTTCTTCTACTATTCGCATAGGTTTTTTTTTCTGTGACGCTCAATGTTTTGTGAACATTTTTTTGTTGCAGATAATATAAAAAGTCTTTGTCATGTTCATCCAAAGTATTATACTTATTAAAAATGCTTTTTCTTCCGTCTTCAGTAATTTTAACTTAGCATTTAAATAAACAATTATTTCTGCAATCTTTCATTGTCTTTATACGCTTCTCGGGAACTACTTTCTTTCTAATTGAAACATATTCATTACCAGCCTCGTGAGCAGCTTTTCTCACGTTACATTTCCACGTTTCCGGTTTTCTCACTCTCTTTCGTTTAAGTGATTTTTTAAGCAAAATGTTTGTTTATTCTATTTCTTCTGTTTATTGCACGACACGCTATGCAGAAGGTCTCGTTTGAGTATGACAAAGTTGTATGTCGTGTTTATTAAATATCTGTTTCGCTTCTGCTGTTACAAAGTTGGATGTGTCACATACCACTTTGTAATTCCAAGGTACTCTCGATACGACTATGTATTTCTGGTGATATAAATTTGTAAAATTGAAAAAAAAAAAGAAAATTGTAACATATAACAGTGTAACTCGAGGGTTATGGTAACGATATGTGGGCATGCTCTCCGATTTGTACAGGGGACGTTAAAAAAACATAACAAGTTTCTATACAAAAAAATTTCCTGAGGGCCTCCCTACGGAGATACAGGCCTCTAAAGGAGCCACCTGGGAATCTATTTTTTTTTAATTACTTTCTGAACTTTTTGAATACATTCTAGTTCTGAGGTTTGATTAATTTTGTACAAAGGTAGGGTTTTGAAATTCGTTATTAGTTGTTTGTTGTTTAGATCAATTGTATATTGATAATGTTCCAGATAATCTAGACCTAGAATTCCGTCAAAATCTATGTCTAAATTGTAAATGTAGACTTTGTGTGGATTTTTGATGTTGAAAGGGACGAGTGTTGATTCAGTTATTAAAAGTTTTTGATCTGTTATGCCTTGAATTGTTACTTGTTCAGGAAAACGTTGTTTAAAGTTTTTGACAGTGTTTTCTTTGAAAATTGAAATACCTGCACCAGTGTCAATTAGTAGTTTATATGTTTTAGTTGCGTCGGTGATATAATAGAGATTTTTTGTATTCATTGTTAGAAGAGAATTTATAAAAAGTTCTGATCTGGGTGAGAATTCATTGCTCTGTTTAGGTTCAGGGTTTGGATTTGATTGTTTATCTGATTTATTTCTTCCGTATTCGTTTGAATAGGTGGGTGATTTTCATTCGGGGTGGACTGAAAATTTTGGTTATCTTCAAATTGACGTTAAAACAGTTAAACAACAGTTAAAAAATTCCAGTCAAATGTCCATTTTAATGCTTAATAGTAAAATGCTAATGTGTTCTATTGTAAAGGTAATTTATTAAAATAACAGTAATCCTAGTAACATATACCAAATAAATAGTATACATAAAAATGCATGCCCACATTTTCCGGGACCCTGTATACAAAATATCACGTAAACCTCGCAATCCATTTTTATGAAATTTGGAGTGCATGAGTTCTAAATTAAGCCACATTTTTATAAGCTCCACATTTTGTCGGGTTTGTTGTTTGGTTGGAAAATAACAAAATTAATTTTATTTTTCGTATGACATTGTGCAGTTCTTTGTGATATTTTTATTTAGCTATGTCAGTCGGTTTTGAACATTGTTTCGAGTGAAATATCGAATTTCTAATGTACAGTACAGTATTATCCGTGCAGCTAAACAACCCTGGCGCTATTACGTAAAAAAAACATGTTCGCGACTTTTTTGCGTGAATTTCGCTTAAATGCTACATTAACTATAAAATAATTCATTTTAATCCTGAGAATTTTTCAAAAATCGCGGAAATTTTTTGGTCAATTTCTAGAAAACCAGCTTTAAACGGCATTAAACCACTTTTTTTAATGGAATAAATTGGTTTTAAAATATTTGGAGTATCCAAGCTCTAATAACTTTCCATATTATAACTTACATGTTTTTGTATATTTTCGAACGAACTAGTCGTTGTAGTATTGTATTTTAAAGGATTTGAGGACAACTATATCGAAAAGACACTGATCGATTTTGATAAAAAGAATCTCAGAGAGGCGTACTGAAAACTACGGTTTTACAATCAAATATTATCAGAAGCGTAAATATTTGACAGTATAAGCTCTGAAAATCCTCGAAAGTTGAAACACTTTAAAGGAAAAGTTTAAAATTAAATCTGTAAATTCAACTTGCACTCTAACGGAGCGACCGTCAATTGAGTGGTTCTTTTGAGAGAAATCATGCGTTTGTAAAATCCATCAGTGCTTTTAGGTAAATATAAGGCTAGATATTAAAAAGAAAATAGTTTTGGCTCTAGAGGCAAAAGGAAATGTCAAAATCGAGAAATTCTTTCATGGGGGCTCTTCTAACCGCAAATTTGAGCAAAGAAAGTTTTTAGCAAAACATGTATGGTTAGTCGAAAAGCAAATTATTATCGAACTACACAGGATGTTCAACAGCGCAAAAAATATATTTTACAGAGAAATGAGAGATATGATTTTGTTTTGTAGTTTTTACAACTGTTCGTTACTTAATTCGATTTATTAATGACTTTGTGAAAGTATTTATTGAAACCTGCGAAAAATCAAATTTTATTTATTGATTAATCGATATTCGAATTTTTGTATGACTTAAGCGTTTCACTATGCCTTTGGGTTTCCCTATACAATTTATAAAATGCGATACAGAAATCACAAAAGTGTACTTAAATCAAGGCAACTTAAAACCGAAGTTTTAACCGAACGTTTTAAAACTGAAAATACTGTTTGACTTAATTGTTTTCGAAGAAATACGTGAATAATAAGTATAATAATGTGTATTATATTTATATATTCATTTCATATTTATGTTAGTTTTATATTGATTATATGACATCTTCAATTCAGACTTAATTAGACCGAAATTAAATAAAATAAAACACAGGGCGTTCCAAACAAAAATAAAAATTTAGAGCTATTTAAAGTTGTATAGGTTTTATATAATTATAATGCAGTAAAACTATATTTGCTGCTGTCGACGATTTCAATCATCCAAACTTCCAAAAAATAATTTATATCTCGTACTAGACACGGCATATCTGATGAAATTAAAATCTTATTGAATTTGACGCCCGCATATCTCATATTCTGGTTACTGCATAAAACACAAGATGAATCATTGAAAATAATTGTGATCGTGTGCCCAAAGTAAATAGTTTTAACACCCTGTTTAATAGAAAACGTTTTTACCTAAATTTTCCTGAACTGATTGTTAAAATATTCGTGAATATCGGGATCCCATTCTGTTTTATCAGATTTTTATAGACAGAGTGAGCCTGTTCAGCACTTGAATTGTGCAACTGAAGATCTCGTAAGTGTTAACGTTACAATTCTGTTAAGAAACAGGCGAAGAAACTAAAAGACTTCTACCTTTTTTTATAAATAAAAAGGCACATACTGTGCGTAAATAATTGTTCTAAAGAGGCCATAAAAATATAATTTTATAAAGACAAATTTTGTCATCCCGAAAAAATTCCGATACGAAATGTTGGTCCATATTGAAGCATTTCAAAGAAAACAATGGATTTGGTTCGATCTTTACGCCCTGTATTTTGAAAACCGCCCAGTTTGGCACTAAACAAGTCTGATTAAATCATCACCGCAGGGATTTATGGTTGGATTTTTTACAGACACCCTGTATATTATGCCCAAACTACAAAAAGCTTCTTGAAAATCGTAATAATACAAACAGATGTCAGTTAACGCTGAAATTGGATCCAGCCAAAATAAATAACAATGTTGGAATTTGCTGTGGAAAATTCGAAATACATTTAAAGAAAATACTGTAAAATTTTATCGAAAAACAAAATGAATTGGCTGATTGTTATAGAGATAGCAACTGTAGTGAACGAAACTGTGCGCCCATCAATAATGCATTAAACCGGACAAAGCAAATATGATTGATCGGTTGGGAGCCGTGAAAAGCAATTTAGGAGATGTCGCAAATTTTCAAGAAAAAACCACACTTAGCCTGATGTTTAGAAAAGCTCTCTCCTTCAAGAACTTACGAGTCCGCGCATCCCACAACAAAACGCGATTGTTGCCATAGACTTCGCGCCATTCGATACGCGAAGATCACACGCTCGACACTTCCGAGTCCGCATTAAATAAAAACACTTTATAGCTTTTGAGCGAAAACAACTGAATTCACTAAGAAGATATTTTTAAGCTGATTACAGTTCAAATTTTCAAGGTTTTTTCTTCTCGCTGATTCCGAAAACAGGCGGATATGGTGCCAACTGATAACTGACTTACACCGAAAAGCTATTTACATGCCGCAGATGTAAAGCATTGCATTAGTGATCCAGCAAGTGTTGTGTTGCATCTGGAATAGCAGTGACGTGTCGCTGTATCAAAGTCCTAAAATGTCGATCAATCGACCTCATTCATCCAAATAAAATAAATTAAAATAAGCCGAAGTCATGAAATGAATCCAGAATGTCGTATGTCCCGTATCTGCAGGAGTCTCTCAACAAGACAGGCAAAGACTATGAAGAATACAGTGGTACCATGGTATGGTTCGTCATCTACATAATCCTCATCACAGTGACAGTGTTCGGCAACCTTTTAACTATCAGTGCTATCTTGTGTACCAGAAAACTCAGCTCTATCATAGCCAATCAGTTCGTCTTCAGTTTGGCGGTCAGCGATTTGTTTGTCGGTCTCACCATCCCCTACCATATGGCTTTCTACATTGCCGAGGACTTTGGCACCGGAAAACTCAACTGCTTACTCAGATTCGTTCTGATCTCATTCGCTTGCTCCAGCTCGATCAGTAACCTGCTGGTGATCGCAGCTGACCGATATGTAGCTATAGTCTATCCTCTTCACTACAACAGGTTGATAACTCGAAGAACTTCACTGTTTTTAACCATGTTCGCTTGGAGTCTCAGTTTTACTGTGGCAGCAATTCCTTTGGTATGGAACGAGTGGCAACTAGGAATCAGTTGTGAAGTTTTTGATGTGATTCCGAACGATTACATAAACTTTGTGCTTTGTCCTATGTTCGTGCTCATTTGGATCATGATGCTGTTGCTGTATTCGCGGATATGTCAGGAAGCTGCCGGACACGCGAAGAGAATGAGAAATGTCAACAGCACTCAGAATATAGTTACTCTACGAGATTTTAAAAGTTTCCAGGTAAAATTTTGCGCCAAATTTACTCATTGAATATTCGCTCTATGGAAATTATTGCCATAAATCAAAATGTATCTTCAATCTGAAATCATTGCGATGTGCTGCTGGCCAACGGATTTTATACCCTGACCTAAAAATATTAATTTACAGCAGCGAGTTAACATTATATGTTGAAATTGCAATCGATTACAAATAGATATTTACATCAATCTATTTATAAATTAATTTTTTTTCCAATTATCATCACGTGCCGCTATCACAATAACTATCCTGGGCATGTATAGTCTGAATGTTATCATAATTACTGATGTAACTATAATAATACCAGTAAAACAATTGTAATATATCTAGAGGACATTTTCAGATAAACGGTGTAAATTATCTAGGAATCAAAGGAGTATTTTTGGAAAAATAATTTAAATATTGGCAAATTATAAATTGCTTGTTTCAAGTGACTACTGCACTTTGTTAATCTATTTAGAGATCGTAATGTGCACAAAGTGAAGATGATGACAGTAATATGTTCTTCCTACAGTCTTTTAAAATTTACTGCAACAGAAATGTACCTACATGAAATTGTCGGCTCGCAATGACTTTACAGAGTGTTTCAATAGGAGATACTTCAATACATTATTTTACATTAAATTGTAAGCATTTATTTCAGAATCAGGACATACAGGCCGACAAAAGTTCATTTAGAAAATAATAATTTTTTCATATTTCAAAGAGAGTTGTTGGTATTTGGAAGACGATACCACATCGTTACCAGACAAAAAAATAAATTGTGTTAACTGATTGGTTAAATTATTTTACTGAATTAAACAAACTTCAAAAATGCGTCGTTTTCAAGAAATAGAAACAGTTTAATTTCAACCAAAACAAAACATTACATTTGCCGACTAATGATTACACATTAAATGAGGTTTTCAAAGCTTGGGTTCAAACTTCGAAACGCTATTCGACACGAAACTAAAATAAGGAATAATATGTATAAAACTTTACAAAACAAAGCCTATTTGGCGGTTTGCCGTATTAGGAAAAGAAACGGAGGCATTAATCATTTTCATTCCATGAAAACACGGATTTTACAATAAGTTTTTAGGAAACGAGGGAAATAATCGAAGATCCAAACAAAAGATCGAGTTTAAATTAAAACTATTTTTGAAATATAAAAAATATATAATGTATAATTAAATGTAATAATTAAATTAACGTTTATCGGCAAGTATATCCTAAATAAAGCCTCTCGGAAACTGTTCTTTATGGGAATTTTTATGCTTAACATCATGAAATATCTACACAACCTCGTGAAAGACTCTGTAACCCATTATTTGCTATAAAACCGTAGAAGTAAAGAATCCTACGACTCTTATAAATAAGATTACATAAGGCACCAAAATTCTAATGAATAAAATAAGATATGCAATCTCCAATGATGACAAATCAAAATTGACCAGACGAATAAGACGGTAAAATATAGATTTCAAGGGGTCAAGGTTGGACAATGCTCGTAACAATTGTCAATACTTTGTCCGAATTACCAATGTTTAATCTTATAAACGAGCCATTAAATGTAAACTTCAAACAGTTATTCATGAATCATTTTTAATGGCTTTAAGAATGCGTTTTTGTTCCCATTACAATTGCATGCCCGCTTCAGGTTAGTGATTTACATTTTATGTCATTCTACATGGTTTATTTTTTCCTTAAAATCATGCTTTGTTGCGCTGTTACAAAGAAAGATGTTAAAGATATATTTATTGGCTGGCGTCGGTTTTTCACAGTTTACTGGGAAATACCACAGCAGTAAAAAAACCTGCAGTAGTAAAGTTAAATGTTACGATAGGAAAACAGCATATCACGATAATAAAATATGTACAGTTTCCTGGGAACAATGAATATAAAGTGTCTATAATAATTAGCAAAAATTACAATTAATCCGAAAATTGCACATTTATCAATAATTTCCCTTTTGGACAAATAGAATAGATAAACTCAGCAATTACGAGGGAATTTTAGTACAATTCATCAATACTCTAAATTATTCAAACTAAATTCCCAACTTACAGAAAGTAGGAAACATTGCTTGTTTTTTGCAAAATTGATTATTTTGTGCGGAGTATTTATACACATACTACAGGAATTCTTTTTAGTTTAAAAATTTATCTTTTTTGATGATATAATATAACATTTTCTGAAGAATTAACAAAACAATATTGCATTTGTTGCCGTGTTTTACGCGGCATTATTAACTCATCCATAAATACTGCCCGTACTCGAACGTGAACTAGAAAAAGCATGATTTTTTCATGATATAACATCATCTGTATAACAAACGACAATCGAGAAGAAATTAAAAATTCAACTGCACTAAGGTCAGAACTACTAAACTAATTAACTAAATTTTATAAATAACTAAATTATAAATAAAAGGCTAAATTGGCTCCTGAAAGAAAACGCTAAGTATAACTTCAAAGTGAACTTGTACATGCGGCATTCTATTTAAAAGCTGCTGCATGAAATTCAGTTAAGCCAATGATTCATTGACATCAACGGATTATGTGTAAAAAACAAAAGTTTGGAAATTTAACATAAATTAATATTGACTTTCATCAAGTTGCGTAGGCAAAACAGGAAAAATTGCCACTAAATCACCGGAGTTCTAATAAAAAGGTCAATTAGGCAGACACGCGTTTTAAATTGCCGGAGGAAAGTAAAATGATCTCATTGACTTATTCAGGGTATGAGGTTACCAGGCCAATTATCATTTCCACATCCGAGATAATTCCAATTGAGCTTAAATTCTTCAAAAATGTATCCTTTAGATGCCTAGCAAGTTGGAATAAAAGTGCCATTACCATTAACCATGCAAATTTTGAGTGGCTTGGAAACTTTCAACTGAAAAAACAGGGAAAGGCTTTTGCCCGTTTGTATTGTAATCGGTCACGAAACAGACCTTAAAGTTGCGGAGTGACGTGCCAAGATAGAAATTAAATACTTTAATTAACTCGGGCTATTTTTACCATAAAAGTTCTCTTTTTTTGGTAGCTTTAAAAATACATTTTAGCTGTTTCATCCAGTTCATTTGCAAACAGGCGTCAAAATGCATATATGCTGTTGGCCTAACAGTGCTGGATCAATTATCCACACACTAATCAATCTTAACATGTTTCCAACGCTGAATAATTCAAAATCGAGCCAGAATGTGTTTTATATTAGCATAGGTCGTTGAAAATAAATAAATACGCGTCTTGGCTCCTAAATATTCTATTTAGCGGGATGGTGTATAAGGTATACACCATTCATAATTTTAATGCAGCGGTGCAATTAAAAATTTGCATAAAAACGGTTGCATTCATTCGTTACTTATTCATATTTTTTTAATTAGATAACTGGGTTGGCTTAGTTAAGTTTTTTTAGACAAAAAATAGAAAAAAGGATCAATCTAGAGTCATCATCGACTAATCAACTTAAATAAAATGCAATTTTAATTCAGTTACTTACACTCCTTTGAGGAGAAATACCTTTCAAGTAGTTATGTTCATTAAAAAAGCATTATTTGAGCAAAATACCGTAAATTAAATCGTGATGAAAGAACCTAATAAAAATATCGTTTTTACCACCTAAACAATAATTAAGTTTGTTTTTTTAGCAATAATAAATCAGGTAATAAAAGCATTCTTCAATCCTTGAGCGCTGTGTCGCAAAATGAAACGGTTTATTTTATAATGGGCCTGTTACATACATAACCATTGTTCTTTAACATTTGTAAACATTTCACCTATAAATAGCATTCATTAATGACCGGGTAAATATTGAACAACTTTAACTCAATCAACTGGTATTCTTGTCCTAGCAATATTTCAAAAAATTTTGATGGTTTGGTGTTTTTGTCTGCAAAAATGCTACTACGTGGCGGAATAATTAAACCGGAGTTACAACACCACAACTAGTATTATGCTAATAAAAAGCAACTATTTTTATATCAAGGTTAATAAATAATAGTACGTTAAAACAGTAGTTGTTTTTGGCTATTCATCAATCAAATCTAACTGATAATCTTTCTCATCCCGATAATTTTTCCTCTAGTACACAAATCGGTTATGAGTTGTAATGAAAAATTTAATTAAGTCCTTTAGCAAATATTTAGGCAAAAAGTAACCCACGATTGTTTTTTCAGGTAATGCTGACGATTTTGGGCTGTTTCACGATTTGCTGGCTTCCCTACCTAGTAATTGCCGTCTACAGTCGACATCATAGAGCGGCAAAATCGTCGTTTTACTACGAAGTGGCGTTTAATTTGGCAGTGGCCAATTCCGGCATGAACCCGATAATCTACGCATGGAAGAACCACAATTTTCGCGCATCGTTCTTGCAACTGATCCGTTGCAAATCGCCAAACGCGCATCCTAGTGCGCAGTATGTGACCAATCACGTACCCAGCAAGAAAAGTTCCATATCGAATGGGGCGTGCAATGCCGTTTTTGTGAACGGGGACGAAGACAAATGTGCCTCGATTTGTGATAAAATCGAGTTGACGAATAGCAATTCGGATAGAGGCAACATGAACGCGATTGAAATTGCAAAAGTCAATAATGTTGGTGCTGAAACTGTCTGAACTAGTAAGCAGAAAGTGAACATGCATTGAAGCCATCTGGAATGAATACATTTCCCTTTTAATGCCCTCGAAGGTATCAATGTAAAACATTTCAAAAACCGTTGACAAGAAAATTGGATATCCTTCACTCGTCAGATCTACGATATGTTCGTTGATAACACTTATTCATACGTATTTAATTGAACTTTATATGGGAGTAAAAACCTGTGAAAGGACTAAACAATTTTCAACCGAGTAATAGTTCAAAGGTGTGACTTTTAATATTTGAAATGTCCATTTGATTGGCTTATATATTCCACAATGATGGCATTTAGCCAAATACTGCTGTATACATGTAAATTCCATGACCGGAATTAACCATGCAATGTTGCTTTAAAGGTATTTCCATTGTAAATACAGATAATTACTTGAGTATTAAATGTGAGTATTTACATAATGTATTGAACTGATGTGATATTATTTTGCTAAAGTATATTTAAGTTGCAATTATATTCGACTTGAAGTGTAGTAGTTTTTTTCTACTTGTAGGTATTATGCCATATTAAATATAATTTCCAAACTACTGATTGATTTTGTCTTTAAAGCCCCGATCACTTGCGAAAGTCAAATAATAACATGAAAACCCAAATAAAGCAGCCTTCTGAATTAATTTAGTCCTTTTGCTGTACTACCTGACGCAACATTTGGGGAAGATAAAGTTTGTAGCGCAATATATTGGTGGACAACCTTCGAAATAATTTAGGTCAAAGTAAGTCCCTTCTCCCTGTCACGCTTTGTAGTTGTTCGCACGAAAATTTCAAGGGAATAAAAGAGCCTAGTAATCTAATACACTGAAATCAAAACAAGGCTGCTTTCTAGTTAAGAATGCACCTAAAAAGTTTTAAAGCTCTGACTGAAAAACGATAATAAAACAAAATACGTTTAAAGCAATCAATCGACTAGATAAAATTAAGCCGAAAATTACCAGGAAATACTCGCTTAGCTAAAGTAGATTGAAAAGAATTTGACAAAATCCCCAAAAAATGGTTCCTGTTCCTTCTATTACGTGTATTTACTCTAACATTAGGCAGTTCTGCGAGAAAAGCAAACAATTCAAACATCCATGAATTATTTATCAATATTTATATCTTACTATAACCGTAAGACTACAGTTAACTGAAAGAGGTGGAGCTAGAACCTTAGCCAAAACGCTACTTAATAGGAGCTGTTACGGGTAAAATGCGGAAAAAACAGACCTAAAGCTTAAGGAAAACTTATCGCGTCTCTAAATAAAACAAGTAGATTGAGTAATTTTTCCAGAATTTACCCAACTACCATTCAAAATTTAATTAACTTTCACGTGCTGAGCTGAGAAACTAATAAATGTATTTAATCAAGCCGAGACAATCTTCGGACTTGACACGTCATAAATAAACCTCATTACATACTTTAACGATAGAGGTGTTAAAATATATTTAAAATATTTAAAAATAAATTAATTTATATTATTTCGCTGACATGTTTGTAATCGCTCATTTCGATAATAAATGGGATTTACCTGCAGCTTAAATACATAATCAATTTCAATTATATAAACCGTCTTTCAATGCGGTCTATTCTCGGGATTAACCGGCTTGTATGCAAATTTCCTGAGGTTATAATCAAAATATTTGAAATCAAAGTACGAAGTGGAATTCATCAAGTCGATGCAGTCACGATGCTGCGAAAACATGGTAAATATTTAATATTCACTTCTTTGTGAGATTTAATTCTAAGAGCTAATAAGGGAACACATCTGGTTTATGGGTACGGTAGTTTATCTCGGCAAGATCCATTTCGTTGTTAAAACATACAAGCAAGGCAACAGTATAAAAGTAATAATTTTCCAAGAAAAAAGCCAAAGTTCTTCAAATAAACATTAATATAAAAACAAGAACAGTATAACAAGTCTATTCCAGACTTATTAATTTCCTAGTGATCATTTTTATTATTATTAGCGTCGTAAATGGTTGGAGTTCAATATTTGCCGCAAAGATATTCCGAATGCAATTGTAAAATTATCTTTGCAATAATGTAATAAAAAAAGTCATTAAGTTCATGGTGCTGCTTCGTTTGCATATAAATGTTATTATAATTACTATTATGCATGAAATAAGGAAATGCCGGAAAAATACCGCGTTCAAATACAATTTTCCAATCCTGCTGCGATATTAATTGCGATAATAACGTGTGTCAGAACTCAGAACAAATATCCTTGTAAATTTTAATAATCAGCCGAGTCTAAATCGGACGTACCCATTAAACAAAAAATGATAATTTTCTAAATTAACAACATATTTGCTTGCTGATTTGACTCCGCTGATTTTCAGTTCATAACAATTTGAGTTGAATGCGATGCAGCATCAACTCGCAAACAATAAAACAATTTTGAACATTCACTCACCTCGACTCCGGTAATTCCCAAAGCGTCTTTAATATTGGGTGTCAATCTAAAAGGCACTTTTTCCGGAACTCGCAACGTTTTGCCTTTTTCGAAGCAAACATTATAGTCGATATGTACAACGTCTCCAGTTGAGAGATCTATCAACATGTTGTCCAAGTGTCTGTCTCCCAACCCAATTATGTAACCTGTAAAAAAACAGTTTTCTGTGCATTAATCGTACTGTTTATCGCGTGGTTATTTAATATTAAATTTTTAAACAGTCCAGAAAGTAGGAATGTTTCAACAATAGATCGCTGCTGATAACCGCTTCTTGCTTCTTCAGCTTCAAAAATGTAGGATTCAAAAACCAATTGCAAATGAATGTGACTTACCAATAATGCTCATCACTGCAACGCTGTAGCAGTATCTCTTCACCACCTGCCACCAGGCGTTTGTTGAGATTGAGTTGCACCACAACTCTTTAGAGATCAGATCGCTGGGAGTTTCGGCCATCAGTTCGCTCAACACTTCTTTGAGAACGCTCAATGGCCACTCCTTTCTGTTATCTATATTTTTCACACCGTGCTCCACTAGTTTATTGTAGAACAGCTCAGATGGTCTGGGAACTGCAGCAGTACCTATCAAAAACAAATACAAAATTCCACAAAGTTAGTAAAGTTAACCTGTATGAAGAAAACTTTGTTTAAGTTTCAAGCTAATAGAAACTTGATTAAATTTTTATGAGAATATCAATCGTTCTTACTTTTAGCACTAGGTTTAGATAGTTCCCGTTGTTGCCATCTTTTGTATAATGCGAAAACAGGAGTAGTGCCGTCGACCCAGGATATTAAACCTGATCTGGGACCTAAAATTTAAAAGAAACGCAAATTAACTTTACTATCGATTGTAAAACAAAGTACGAAAACACATACCTAGAGGAATAACCGAGTAGTGGCGAGCCCTATATAAATTGTGTCCAGCCGGATCAGCATTTTGGGCCATCATAGTATTTGCGATGCTCAAAAATTGCATTATTCGCTCGTCCAAATGTAAATCTTCTAGACCCTATAAAACAAGTACGAAAATAATAACTGTGAAGCTTTAGAGATTTGCAAAAATGTACCTTGAATAAGTATGTATACGTTTGTCCGTCTGATCCGTAGAATACCAATTTTTTTGGTTTCGTTTTTGTTGGCAAAATGGAAACAATGTTGCTAACATGTGAAATAGTCGTGCTTTTCTTCGCAGTGGTCGCCAAACCGGGCATAGCAATTAGGGTATTTTTTATCGAATGCAACATCGGCGATATATCTTGCATTTTCAATGAATAGGACGCTCTTTTATGGAACTTTTGCTGAAACTTTTTTTGCAGCTGCTTTAATGGGGCTAGGGAATCTTGTGGCTTTTCGGGATTTTCCGGATTTGCTAGTTTTTTTATAACCGTTTTGATGTCTTCCATATATTTTTCCTGGAATTGCGTTTCATGTGGCGTTTCCGGTTCGACACTGGTAACATCGCTCAATTGTTGTAGAACAAATATTACGGGCTTTATGATGATTCGATGCTTTTCAATTATAAGAGATCTTTTTTCTTCTTTGGACAAATTTGCATTTTCATTCACCTAAAATGCAATTGAAAAATGTTACGTATTAATTTTTTTAATGGAAACCCAGTTCAAATTTTGTATTCCTAATGCTTTAATTATTTACAAATAGAGGGTTTAAAAAACATAAATGGCATTCTTTTACTTTTGTGAATATCAGTTATCTTTGCATATTGAATAGTTCCTGACTTAAAACGAGTTTATCAGGCCAATAAAAAGCAAAACAAAAAATCGTTAAAATATTTCTAGTTAAAAACCTCTACTTTTCTCTAAAATAAACCACTTGACTAGAAACGTGTTAGAATAATGATGGAGATCGAGAGGGTTTCATGACGATACAAATAAAACGTTTTAAAGGGAGAAACAATTTCAACGTTTCTCTGCAAAATAATCAGGCAAACATTAATTTTGAATTCAAATTGCTATTTTCTCATTTCTCAACTCATTTTGCAACTCTATGCAGCTATGGATTCTCCAAGAAACACTAAATTTATTAGTTAGTTTTTGTAAATCATTTACCAGCTTTTATGAAGAGTATTGTTGCAAAGAAACGCACAAATTGCTAACGCCTACTTTTAAAACAAATGGGCAAATGTAAGATGCAAAGGGATAGCAGTTAACGTATACATAAATAGATTGTTAATAAGTTGCAAAATAGTGCCAATTTGAAAAATAACAAAAAAAAATTACCTTCTCAATCTCATATTCCAACTGTTGTTGCCTCTTAACAATCTCGGACTGATGTTGTGCTAACGTCCCAAGCCATAATTCGTCCCAAAGCAATGTAATCCTTCTCAGTTCCTTAACTAACGTTTGAACTTGGGTAATCGTTTCGGGATCTTGCTTACTTAGTGTATCCACCATAGTTTTAAAGCAAATCTGAAGAGAGTTGTTGGTCGATCCTTCGTTTTCACTGTCGAAATTATCCTCATCGTTATCGAGATCGTTTTCTTCATTTTCGTCGTTATTCTGTGATAAGCAGTCCTTTGGCAGCTTAATTTCACTGAAGTCAAACTTGAGACCTCCTTCCAAGGCGCCAACAACTGCTGGAAACGTAATTAATTGCGGAGCATCTTCAGCTACGCGGCATAATAAATCGGATACTCGATGTCTAACGTAACTTTCAGGATGATTGAGCCTTGAAAATAACTGAGGGATGATAACTTTCCAAGGTTCAGTTGGAGTAGCTTGTAAGCCTTCTTCTAAAATGTTCTGTAGCTCCAAGGCGTACTTAACGATCAATCGTAGGAGTCGGAGGGTTATCGTGATAGTCGTGCACTCGCTGCTCCTCGAAAAGTTTTCGGAATTTTTCACTAAGTGCAGGTACTTGAAGTACGCTTCGGCACTCAAGGCATAATAATTATAAATGTTCTGTTGCGTATTCTTCCAAATTTGCACCAAGTTTTTTAATTGCTCTTCAGTGGCATTTTTCAAAACGCCCACGTTTTGCAGCTGTGCCTGAATCATATCTGTTGTATTAATTTCACTGGAGTCAATGTCCTCTTCGCCAATAATTACTGATCGAGTCTGAGATAAAATCATAAATATTTTATTCAGATCATTCTCGGATATTTCAAAAGGTAGCAGGGTCTTTATTTCCAAGCAATGTTCTTCTGACAAATTGTTCCTGATATTGGAACTGTGATCTACAATTTTTTTACCCCATTTGTAGCACCACGTGCCAAATGCATTCCAGCTTTTTGCAATACCCTGACATTGATGAGCACCAAACTGGAAAAGTTTACCAATGGCCATCTCATTCAGTGGAATTATGTTTGAAGCGGTCGATTCTGTTGTGCCAATTTCGGGCAAAACCATAATTAATTTTCCCAACGGGCTATTGATTTCCGTAATATTTATACTTTCGTTAGACTGCATCCAACCCGCCAGTTTCAGCAAGATTTTGCTGCTGATTTTCCGATGTTCTATGCTGCCATAATGTTCTGCGTATTTTGATACGGCTGTTGAAACGGAGGAGCATAAGTTTAAGGCAATCGGACGAGTATCCTCACTGTGGTATAAGATTTTAATTAATTCGGGCATTGCTCTGGCGACATCTAATGTGTACATCGAAAAATTGGGGAATTCCTCCAGAAACTCATTATACGTGATTAGATTTAAATAATCGCTGGAAAAATTGAATCCTTTGTCTTTGAAAAACTTCATCAGTTGCCGCGAGGCCAGCGACAAATTCTTCTCCTTTCTAGCTCGCTTGATAATATCTAGCCTTAAGTTGCTGGAAAATATGTTAAAACCTTGGTTCTGCACTTTACTGAAATATTCAGACCACCATAGAATCTTTTTAAGAACCGAAGTATCAACTTTTTCTATTTCATACTCGAAATGTTCAGACACTAAAAATACTGTATGAGCTGGAACGCCTGCAGCAACATGTTTCAGACCTATTGCAACATACTGGAGCAATGAATAGTTTTGCAGAAATTCAGATGGTGCTAACGGCAAGAGGGTCTGAATGTTCTTTTGGATAATGCTTAAAGAATGGTCAATTTTATTCACGTCGAACTTCTCCCCAGCAGTTGCAAGTTTCAAGGCATAATTATACAGGTTTGTTTCAGTAGTTGTGTAATTTTCATAAATACTCCAAGTTGACTCTTCGTCTTTTATTTTCCAAGTGCTCAGAGATTTTATGCAATGATCATCCACTTCCAAATTAAAAAGGCACTTGTTGCACTCCCAATCTGTGGTGTGGAACCAATATTTCTTACCATTGTCTGTGGTCGATTCCTGATCATTTGAATGCCATTGAAATAAATCTAGCCAGTTGTTCAATTCCTTGTAACACACCACAATTTGATCCTGCATGAAATTGCAAACATCTTGATCTAATTTCTTGTCGTCTTTGTCCGCCTGACTTTCTTGTAAGATTTTCTTGTAACCCGCAACAGCGATTTCATATCTTTTGGAAGCTTGGTCGCCCGTAAACTTGATCCAAGTATACCTTTTATATGTATGCTGTTCACACCAAGTGTAAAAACCATACAAAGCCTCTGGTTCTTTTAGGTTCAAAAGGGCTAGAGTGACAAACATTGCAACTCTTTCAAACTCTTGTGAATTAGCTTTTCCCTTACTGAGAAGATCCTTTAACATATATTGGCCGTGTTTAAGGGCAATACCACTTTCTCCGCAATGAAGAGCTATATGCATGACCACCATACGGATTCTCAAAAGCCATTCATTGCAAGTATTCATGTTTGCAATGAAAAATGATTTAACAGTTTTGCTAGGTTGGGGCATTGCCACCGCACAACCTTCTGATGCGTTGAAAATAGATTTTTCCAAATGTTCA
This sequence comes from Dendroctonus valens, assembly GCA_024550625.1. NCBI lineage: Eukaryota > Metazoa > Arthropoda > Insecta > Coleoptera > Curculionidae > Dendroctonus > Dendroctonus valens. Next base: position 89,226 of record JAJTJO010000091.1, read on the forward strand.
ACGAATTGCAAAAGTAACCTAACTCGATTTATATTCGTCTCGTTCAATCTATCTGTAGTTTTCTTCATCATAACTAAATCATTTCCAAGCTGGTTAAGCGCATATTCAATTTTCGTAAAGGTCTCGTTTGGTTTGCCTAAAGGGGTGCGCAATTTGTAGTTCACACAAAATTGAGCAGCTTCTAAAGTGCACCAGTTGGTCAGCACCAGCCTTGAATTGACCGTCAAGTCGTAAAACAACTCCATATTCATCTGAGACTCACAATCGTGTGACCAACAGATTGTGAATATTTCTTCGAGAAGCTCAGCACTAACGTCGTTTTTCCTCAACAAATAATTCATAAACTTTTTGAATTGTTCTGGATACATTTCTCCGACCACTGATCCATTCAAATGCAAATTTTGCGCCATGTAAATCATGAAACTATTAAAATCGTTCGAATTGCAAGACTTTTGACGTGAAGTGTTAATTACATTTACTTTGTTGAACTCGACGATAGCTATATCCCACGGAATGTTTGCTGATAGTTTCGAATATCGATTACGCAGGCTTGGATTATTTGAAGTCATGTGCAATTTGCACAAATCGCTGACCCTGGTCAAGAAAACGTTACTCCAAGCCAGTTGCTTATTGCTAAGAAGTTTTTCAAGATTTTGGCACACTGCATCAATGACTTGTGCATTAAAACGGTATCCGCATTTCACCAAGACGTCAGTAACGGCTGAAAATTTATTTTGCATGTAAAACGCTTCTAAATAGCATTCAGAATTAATCAAAATATCATTCAGCCATTGTATCAGAAGCAAAGCTACTTCGGTGTGTGTTTCAATTTGAAGAGTTTTATGTAGTATGTCCAAAATGATTGCAAAATTCCCAGAATTCGGTGAAGTATTCGGCACGTCATTTATACTCAGCCCTTCAGTCAAAGCGAATCGGTTAATATCTTGCTTGCTGGTGACCAAGTTGCTGTTCGATACAAAATGATTGTAACACTTGCAGTGGGAAAATAACAGATACAGCAAGCTGTATTGAACATACGGCGATTTTTTGGCTAACAGTGCGTCATATGGCAATAAGTTTACACCGACAAGTTCTAAAATACTAGGCTTTAATGCCCACATCACTATTATAGAACTTGCGTTTGCCAGCTGGGATAAACATCTCAACAGGAACATGACGACAACATCTGCTTTTTCCAAAGTATTTGGGTAGGTCTCATTTAAAAAAGGATTATTTTTTATAATTGGTTCATATTTAGGTACTATCTGTGTGTAAAATCGTTCCAAATCTCCTAACACATATCTATAGGCTTCTTGAAGCAGCGATATGTTTTTCAAATTCAGGAACGCCTGGTATACACAAATCAATGCGCTCCGTATATTAGTGTAAGGACATGAACGCAGCTTGACAATATTGCTCGTTGGGCCAATTAGCTTTTCAATCAGTTCTATAGGAAGATTAGCGGATAATTCCCTTATGACTTTGGCAATGAACAGCAACATTGAAACGGTAGTATTGTCTTGAAAATCATTAATAAGAGACAACTCCAAATCCAATAAAGTATAAACGGAGTTGCTCAAAGCTTGGGATTTTGTGTCCAGATTAGGTAGCAATTGGCATATGCAGTCATTCCCAGCTATCACAAGATTCTCTGGTAGAAAAGATTCCAGGGCATCCGTAACCGTTTTTATAATCGTTCCCAAACATGAAGCAACAAAATCGACTGTTACAGATTTGTTATTCGTTGGATGGAAATTCGTATCTAGGCATTTTAAAACAGTATTTAGGGCTAAAATCAGGACGGTCACATGGTCAAGATTATCAGCTAATGATAATTCAGCATTGTAATTTGATATATCTTCCAAAAAATTATCTATCAATTGTACTGAAAATTCTAGGTTGCATTTAAAGTGATGCGAGAGTTTCTGCATATTCCGTGAAATAAATTCCGTGTTGGATAGTGGTTGGCTGTGATCGACGTGCCAGCCAAACAGCAAGTCAATGGTGTCACGAAACTGAGTATAAAAATTATCTGGATACATGTTCACTACAGTAACAAGAATTTCTAAAATTCCTTTAAAAATATCTGCATTCTCTGTCACTTCAATGGAGCTTACAAGATTGTTTATCAAGGTTTCTATATGGTCTTGTAAAACCCGTTTTTTCACTTCCATCTTGAATGTTTCCTTTAACGATGACATTAACAAAATTTGCATTTCCTCATGACTGTTATTAATTTTAGTGAAAAGCCACGTATGATACCGCTCGAAGTCCTTCTCTTGTCCCATTATATATCCCATTCTACCTAAAGCTCTTGCAGATTGTTGCTTAGCTAATAGTCCAGGAGATACTTGGAGAATATCGTACATCGATTCTCCCAATATATGAAATGCTTTTCTTACATATGCTGCATTATCTGGTAATAACAAAACCTCCAATAATTTCGTAGATATCTGTAAAGAGTTATCCGGGTTCACTTCGGTGTTAAGTCTTCTCAAGAGTTTGGATATTCTGGTATCCTCTGGAAGGTTGAGCTTGATGTCAGACTTCTTTTCCGGCTCGTAAAACTTCCCACGAAACCCTTAAATAAAGGAATTCGTAGTTTTTTTTTTACTGAAAAAGAATAAATTCCAAAAGCTAGCCTTACCTCCAGAGGCATCATGCCGAGTGTTTTCATATTTTCGGCCATTGTAATAATTGTCGGAATAATCTCTGTCATTTCGTCTTGAGGCATCTCCCCGGCGACCCCGATATCCTGATCTGTTATTAGCAGCCAATCTAGCAGATCTAAATTCTGTAGATCTTGTGCGTGGTCTGCTAGTTCCTGAAGTTAAAATTTTGGAATTTATTTGGAAAGTGCAACTTTTAACTACTGATATAATTTCACTGTGCAAAATTAATTTGAAAATAACCTCGAAAATAAACGGAATATTTACACTGGCTCGATATAACTTTGTACAGCACAAGTGATCAAGCACAGGTTTAAGTAGACAGTATTAGCGATTATGTATCCTTAGCATTGAAATTAAAAAATACCTAATTACCTAAAAAACACAAACAAGAACTACATATATATAGAAAAACGCGTAGTCAATTATGAAACATGCATTAATGCAAAAATGTTAAAACACGACGTTCAGTAAGCACATAACCAAAAGGCTAGTCGACCTAAACAAACTTTTATTTTCAAAAAAATGCTTCACGTATCTGCCATTGATAGTCAAAGTTCTTCCAAAAAATCATAGAATTTGTAACATAAGTAAAACTTATGTTTTTATGAAGTAATCGCATTCGTGCACCTGGAGCACGTAATAAATGCGTTAGTACAAAAACTGCTAAAAATGGTTATTTAGTATCTGGAAATTTCATTAGATCATTTTGTTACCAAAATATGTAAGGTTGTGCCTCGATCCCACCACATTATTAGTGTACGGCCCTATATTAAAAATAATTGTTGGTACGAGTGACAAGATTTAGAAAACAGTCACACAATTACACTTTTTATTGGAATATAATGGTCGAAAAAAAAAAATCCAGCGCCTTCCGTTGCGAAACTCATCCTTAATGGCTCTAGATTCTCTATTATGCGCCCACAGATAATAAACGAAAAAATATATAAAATTTGTCATTATTTGATTTGGTACAAAAATAAAAAGCCTGGTTACGAAAAACATCTTGCGTGTTTCCTTAATATTATCTTATTAATTACGGTAGTCTTATTAAGCTGTAGTCTAAAACTTTTCTAAACATAAATAATTTAAAATCAAGGTCGTACTTACAGTTTTTGATAATAAAATGATAATGATATTGCAAAGAAACGGCTAATATTTAAAAAAAAAGGAAACAATGAATTCCAGATCTAATAATATAATCTTATAGAGAATGAAGAAGTGCTCTAATGTGACAATTATTTTAAAACATCTTTCCAAATAAGCTCAGTTAAATGTTTTAATTGTTTGAGCAAATTTTTTTTTTCGAGTATTCCTGGAAGTAATCGGAATTTTCGAACTTTTAATACACGATCCACACGGCCGAAAAAACGACGACAGAAAGAAATCAAATTGGTATTTATGGATACCGATAACCGAATACTAGATTCAAACTTCCACCCATGATTCTCCTTAAAACGCCAATACAGAAAAATAATGCTACTGAAAATGTTGGAAGAAATGGACAATGGAGAGACAAGTTTATTTGCATTACTCAAGCCCCTTATTCAAGCTTGGCAGACAGTTATTGTGTGAAATCAGTGCAAACTATTATAAACATACTAGATTTTATGAAATAATCAAAGGGTTCTGATAGTGCGGAAACCCAAAATGCTGTTGAAATGGATAATTACATACATACATATTCCTTTGCATATGAATCTCTATTTTAGTTAAAAGAAAGAAAAACATTACTACATAGTTATGTGGTAATGTTTTTCATTTGTCTTTGGGGCATAGTGCAAGTTTTACATTTTAAATTCTCACAAATGCTCAAGAAAATGATGATGCGGATACAATCGAGTTTTTATGTTGAGAATAACGCATCTTCAATCAAAGAAACTATGCAGAAAACTACCGAAAATCGCACTTTTTCACTCACAGATATTCAAGAAGAAGTTTGGATTCATGTTCTACGAAATATGTATAAACTACAGTATCTATTGCATTCTAAGCATTTCGGTACCTTTCAGAACTTATGTTCTGGATGAGGGGTGAGATGTTGGAGCGACTCCATCAGCTATCACAGGGGACTCCGTATGGTATACGGAACGCACAAAAAGAGCATCGGTCACAGGCGCTGGTATAGTCGCAAGAGATAGAACCAGGGAAAAGATTACCTTAAACCTGGGTACAATCACGACCGCTTTTCAAGCAAGTATATTAGCGATAACAAATTGCGCCCGGAAAATGAGGGAAAGAGCCTACACACAGAAGCATATTACCATCGTAACCGGAGATGAAGCCACGTACACAATCAGGTCACAATGTGTGCTAGATTTTGTAAAAGAACTTACGACCCTGGCTGGGAACTCAAACAGAGTAAAACTCACTTGAGCAACTGGGGCAAACAGGAGCAAATGAAACGAGATTGCTGACCTTGAGAGAGAGATTGAGACCAACCAAGAACCTGCTTGTGGTATACCGGGTGTCGCAATAAGGATGGTAAGCAGCTGTATATTGGAAAGTATGTGTTGTAGAGGGTTCGGAAAAAAAAATCGAAAACAAACTTGAAGAAAAGAGTTTGCTGAACATTATTTTGAAATTTCTCACATGACCGCGTAATTGCAAACGGTATTTTTAAAAGTAGATTTTATACAGAAATTGTCCCTATAAGTGAAACATCTAGTAAGTTCAGTCAAAAGACGATGAAAAACCGTACTACTTTCCTTATGAACTTTTCTCCTAACTTGCCAAATAAAGGATGGGGGGAGAGTCAAACCACTTAAAGCAAAGAAACCTGTAACTCCGAAACGGCTTGACCGATTTCAAAGTTTTTACGATCAATTGAAAGACCAATAAAAACTCTACAATATGTGATATAAAAACTATCTTAATCATTTTCGAAAAATCCGCTGTTCGAAAAAATTTCTTTGCTTTAATTTTTCACAAAAATTTCAAATGCTACCATCAAGTTATTTTACCCGCATTCGAAAGCACAGGAACCGCAAAAACCGCATCTCAAAATAATTTCTGGAACCGATTTAATACTTGAAAATAATATAGGTTGCCTAATTCAAATAATTAAAGTAGGCTTTGGAAGAAAAAAATAGAACAAATTATATTTTACATTATTTGACATTTTGTATTTGTCAGTAAGTTACACTCTAAAATGAATTTCTCCAATTCTGAAATTTACGATATGTTTAAAATGTATTTTCAATCTTTTGAAAATGCATGTTTGCCAGAACGTGAGTATGCTAATTCATACCCTGGTAGAAGATTTTTTGAGAGACGAACAATTAAGCGGCTAACAAAACGGTTTCATGAAACTGGTAGTGTGGCGTGTGTACGTGGTCCTTCACGAGGAAAAAGGGCAAGGACTGAGGAAAACGTTATTAATGTTTTAGCTTATGTACAGGGTGGGCCACTAAGAGAGGTGCTCGGCCGTATCTCACAAACCATTAGTCGTATCGATTTCAGGTAAAGAATAATATGAATAAAGAGACCACGGGAAATTGCTGGAAATGACTTTCAAGTTCGCAAAATGGCGGCTAGAGGGCGAAATTGCAACAGTAAATTTAAAATACGGATTTTTTGAGGTTTCAGATAAGCCAAGGTATGTAGAAAATACTTTAGTCCTATTCCTGAGAGAATTTGACTTATTTTTTGTTGGAGTCACATTCTTCTAGTTAGTCAAATAAAGTGGTGGGGGAAGGCCAAATAATAGTTCAAAAAGTTATTAATAGCTCCGTGTTTGCTTAACAAAATTCAACGCTTAAATTTCAGTTGAAAAGCTCTTTATTTACCTTAACACCTGCTGTAAAATATTCGACCATATGATTGCCACTTTGGCCGCCAGAGGGCTCGTTATAAAAGGTCGTCAAACTTTTTCGTTTTTCTTAAATTTTTAAAATGTAATGATATATAATATTTTAGCTGCTTAGAAAGAGGATAAAAAATGAAGCAATATAGTGAAAACCGCACACCGATATATTTATTGCAACCGAAGATATAAACAATTTGACAATAAGAATGATATAATAATACATGGCAATTATTGATCCTGATAAGAACCGGATGGACCAATAATTTGTCCCCCAATTATGCCGCATCAGACATTGACACTAAATCGACCTTGATGATCAACTTCCTGCTGAAGATTGTCAAACAAATGCATTTATTATTACGAATTTATTTCAAAATTTCCTGGGTTTCAGTCAATTTTATTGTTTATTATTTAAAATGTTACAAATACGTTTCGGTGTCTTTCTCCACCATCATCAGTTTGTATGTCTAGATGTTTCTACCTTTACATTTGGTTGGACATTTTCATAATGTCCAACCATTTCATAATGTCCAACCAAATGTAAAGGTAGAAACATCTAGACAAACAAACTGATGATGGTGGAGAAAGACACCGAAACGTATTTGTAACATTTTAAATAATAAACAATTCCAATGTATTCCTGGCTTTTCAGTCAATTTTATTGTCACTAATTATGGTGTTATGTGATGAGCCCTGCGTTTCGTCCCGGGTCTACCTATTGGACTCGTCAGTAAGGCTTAGGTAGACCCTGCCTTATACGCCAGACATCGGTTCTACGTGTTCGGACGTAAATGAACCGAGCCGGTATAGATCTTCTGCGGTGAGATGTTGGCAACCCGTGTTGCCGATTAGCATTAGATTGAAAGCCACTCGTTCATAACACCATAATATAGCATAACACCATAAGCATAACACCATAATTAGTGACAATAAAATTGACTGAAAACCCAGGAATACATTGGAATGAATTAAAGTACAGTCAGGAAAAAGAAATATACAAAAATAATAAACAATAAAATTGACTGAAACCCAGGAAATTTTGAAATAAATTGAAGTACAGTCAGGAAAATATACACAATAATTATTACGAATAGTAGTAGTAAACATCTTTATTTCTAAAAAAAGGCTATCGACCTATCGGTCTTTCTGCCCTTGTTTAATACATGCAGTCTTAATCTAGATAAAAAACCAATATGAAAATTCTCCTATTCTAGGTTAACAATAGTAGTAGTAAACATCTTTATTTCTAAAAAAGGCCATCGACCTATCGGTATTTCTGCCCTTGTTTAATACATGCAGTCCCAATCCAGATAAAAAACAAATATGAAAATTCTCCCATTCTAGGTTAACAATGTTATTGAATAAATAAGATTTCAGTGGCAAGAAGAAATTATTTTATTGTCCACTAGTCCGTTGCGTTTGTAAGTGTTCGAGTAGCGTTAATGTAGGGAAACGGAAGCGGGATTGTCTGGTTGGTCTTGTAAGACAAAGGGGATTCAGTATGGTCCAGTTGTAGGGGTTGTTTGTCCATTTTGTCTGTAGCTGTATGAGTCTCCCAGAGATCTTTGTCATGTTTGTGCGTTCGTATAGTAGTTGGGTGGGGGGGTTGTGTAGTGGGTTTTGGGGGTGTCTTATTCGTGTTATTAGTCTTAGTGCAATTTGTTCTGTTGTTTGTATATAACGTTTTGTCCTTTCTGTTCCGTTGGTCATGAGTATATGTCCATAGTCTAGCAAGAGTCTACAAATAGCTTTATATATTTTGGTGGCGGTATTTGTGCTGATTCCTCCGTCTTTGTAGGAAGTGTTTTGTTCTCTTTATTGTTTCTGTCCTGATGTTTCGTATGTGTTTAGTGAATTTAAGTTTGTGGTCAATTGTGATTCCAAGGTATTTTACGTCGTTTTTTGGTTCTGTCGTTTGGCCGCCTGCAGTTATTGTAGGGAAGTCAGCGTTGAGTCTGTGGTTTGTGAGCAGAAGTTGGTTTTTTTGAAGGGTTTAGTATTATTCTCCATTTATAAAACCATGTCATTGTGTTGTTTGTTAGTGTTTGGAGTCTTTGAGCTGCTCTCTCAGTAGGGTATTATTACGAATACTTGACGTTAAAACGGTATAAACTGTATTCACTATAAAATTAGCTATATCTTCGGTTGCGAAAAATTTATCGATATGCGGTTTCACTATTTTGTTTCATATGTCGTTCTCTTTCTAAGCAGCTAAAATATTATATATCATTACATTTAAAAAATTGAAGGAAAACGACAAAGTTTGACGACCTTTGATAACGCGCACTCTCGCGGCCAAAGAGGCAATCATGAGGGCGAAAATTTTATAGCATGAGTTAAAGTAAATAAAGAGCTTTTTAACTAGAAAAAAAAAACCGCTTAAAATCAGTATTTAAAATTTACTGGTGAAATTTCGACCTCTAGCGGCCATTTTGCGAACTTGTAAGTAATTTCCAGCAATTTCTCTTGGTCACTTTACTCATATATTTTTTTACTCGAAATCGATACGACTAATAGTTTGTGAGATACGGCCGACCACCTCTCTTAGTGGCCCACCCTGTACAAGTCAATATGCACAATTTGTCTTGTACTTAACTGCGGATTGACTTGTACATAAGCTAAAACATTAATAACGTTTTCCTCAGTCCTTGCCCTTTTTCTTCGTGAAGGACCACGTACGTTTTGTTAGCCGCTTAATTGTTCGTCTCTCAAAAAATCTTCTACCAGGGTATGAATTAGCATACTCACGTTCTGTCAAACATGCATTTTCAAAAGATGGAAAATACATTTTAAACATATCGTAAATTTCAGAATTGGAGAAATTCATTTTAGAGTGTAACTTACTGACAAATACAAAATGTCAAATAATGTAAAATATAATTTGTTCTATTTTTTCTTCCAAAGCCTACTTTAATTATTTGAATTAGGCAACCCTTATTATTTTCAAGTATTATATCGGTTCCAGAAATTATTTTGAGATGCGGTTTTTGCGGTTCCTGTGCTTTCGAATGCGGGTAAAATAACTTGATGGTAGCATTTGAAATTTTTGTGAAAAATTAAAGCAAACAAATTTTTTCGAACAGCGGATTTTTCGAAAATGATTAAGACAGTTTTTCTATCACATATTCATTCCAATCTACAATATCACATATTGTAGAGTTTTTATTGCTCTTTCAATTGATAGTAAAAACTTTGAAATCGGTCAAGCCGTTTCGGAGTTACAGGTTTCTTTGCATTAAGTGGTTTGACTCTCCCCCCACCCTTTATTTGGCAAGTTAGGACAAAAGTTCAGAAGGAAAGTAGTACGGTTTTTCATCGTCTTTTGACTGAACTTACTAGATGTTTCACTTATAGGGACAATTTCTGTATAAAATCTACTTTTAAAAATACCGCTTGCAATTACGCCATCTAGCGGTCATCTGAGAAATTTCAAAATAATTTTCAGCAAATTCTTTTCTTCAAGTTTGTTATCGATTTTTTTTCCGAACCCTCTACAACACATACTTTCCAAGATACAGCCGCGTACCATCCTTATTGCGACACCCAGTATATCATGACCAAGTTAGGGCGGGAGTTGGGCAATGGATCTTGGAAGAACATAGAAAGTACTGGGAGGAGACACCGCGACTCCTTACTGCAAGGCAGTTGGTGGGACCTCCACAACCAGTGCGTAAAAAGGAACCGCTAGATCCCAACAGGAAAAAAATAAGGAGGATAGTGGCCTTTTTACCAGGACACGCTCCCTGCAAAAAACACCTCTTCAGTATGGGACTGAGCGATCAACCGACCTTCAAGGGGTGCGAATTAGAAGGCAAAACTACTCTATATACACTTGCGTGCATAGAAATCGGCCCACAGAAAACTTTTGACTTTAACTATATTTTTTTTAACTATTCATCAGATCAAAAAAAGAAATATGTTGTTTGAAAGACAATTTAATATGCTTTAATGTGAGTATAAATTATTGTGAGTATCCTATGTTTAACATAGTGAAATTAATGCATTAAGCAAATTAAGCTTTTTTATTAAGATAAATAGGGTTATTGACAATTTAAAACTTAACACTTAATTTTTTAATAATGGGTATGACCTCTTTCCCTAATAACTTCTCTCATACGATTAGGCATAGATCTAATCAAGTTTGCCATTGTTTCTTGAGGGATGTTAAACCACTCTTCTACTGCAACAATAAGCTCTGGGATCAAGTTTGGGGTATGAAGTCTAGCGCGAATTCTTCGTTTTAGCTCATCCCACAAGCGTTCGATCGGATTTAGGTCAGGACTGTATGCTGCCCACTCCATAACCCGAAAACCGACTTCTGCAATGTAATCTTGCACGATTCTTGCGGTGTACGGCCTGGCATTGTCATGCATAAAGGTAAATTCGTCTCCAATGTAGTCGACGTAAGTTACCACATGAATTGCTAAAGTCTCCTCGATATATCTAACAGCCGTTAAACCTCTTCCTCCGTGAACACGGTCGCCCCTACGAATGAACTCAGGGTCGGTTCGTGCTCCTATAGAAATTGCACCCCAGATCATATAGGAACCACCTCCATAAGCACTACGCTCTTCAAAGCAGCAATCTGCAAATTGCTCTCTTGGTCTATGGTACACATTTCTTCTTCGGTCGCTACCATGGAGGCATATTCTGGTCTCATCTGAGAACAGAACGAATCCCCATTGTTCCAACGTCCAATTCAGATGATCCCATGCAAAACGAAGGCGTGCTTGCCGATGAGCTGGAGGAAGCTTTGGACCAATCGCAGATGTTTTAGGGGTCAGGTTATTTTCCTGCAGTCTTCGTCTTACTGTCCACTGACTAGGGGAATAAGTCAGTCCACCTCCTCGTGGTATTCCCTGGGAGATCGTGCATAAGACTCACGAGCAGCATGGTCGGCTAAGCGGCTGACCAGTCCGACGGGATTGCGGTAGTGGAATGAGCCAGGAAGGCTGTCGGCCACATCCGCAGAAACGTGGGGAGAGAGAGAGAGTCTGGGGCGAGAGGGGATGAGTGAGGTCCTGCTAATCTCCGACGGACATTAAGGGGTATTGCATGTCGGGACAGTGAATTAAGGGAACGATTGGAAATGGTATAGAGGGACAAGATGGAATGGTGTAGCATTAAGGGGAGTAACGTAAATGGACTATTTTGGGTCAAGTGTTTTGGATTTCGGGAAGTAGTGAGAGCAAGGACTTGTCTGACTTCGAGCACGCCCGCCAAAGCCCCCCCTCCCCCCAATAGATACAGGAATTGTCGGAGATGTAAAAGGGGCTTCCGTGATAGTGATTTTTCGAGAGAGTAGTGTCCTAACGGATGGAGATATATGGACCTAATGGCGAAAGCTGGGCAGGTCGCCGCAAGGCAAAACATACATGTCCACTGACTAATAGCCACTTCTCGCACCTCAAGGGGATTGACGATTTATTAATGTTGTTGACAGAATAAAGCGGTCATCACGAGCGGTTTTAAATCGCCTTCTGCCTGTTTCAGGTCGCCTATGAAAGGATCCAGTCTCCTCATAACGCTTGCACACTCTTCGAATCGCTGCGCGTGTCATATCCAATTGTCTAGCAACAGCTCGCTGACTAAGTCCGTTTTCGATTAAAGCAATAACTTGGCCGGCATTTTGTGGTGTAGTATGCATTAAACTAACACACTTAAACACTATTCTTAAAAACGAATTAATATGAAAATTTCAGTTGCAAACGCAATAATTTTAATATTTGACAATGTTTTTATTTTCGTTACAATCACCACATAAACACGTTTCATTGGTTTACCGGTTACTACGCATATAAACGACAAGCCTTCTTGATAAATTTATACTCACATTAAAGCATATTAAATTGTCTTTGAAACAGCATATTTCTTTTTTTGATCTGATGAATAGTTTAAAAAAAAAATAGTTAGTCAAAAGTTTACAGTGGGCCGATTTCTATGCACGCAAGTGTATTATGTGTCACTGCACGTCGCAACAGGTAGACGAAGACTTCTGGGAGGGGAAGAAGTTCTACTAGACCACGTCATGCGTCTCCCCCTCAAGATTCTTCTGGAATTCATTGAATACACAGGGATAATGAGGCAGTAAAATACGAAGGTACAATGGGACAGAAATGACAGCGGTGCTAGCCCAAACACCACTTCGGAGGTGAGGAAGGGTTTTAGTGGGTAAACAGCTAAGCTGGAGTCCCACACAGACCAGAGCGCCAGAACATCAGCTCTGCGTGTGCGTAAGAGCCTTTCCCAAACCCCACCGGAAAAAAAATCTATTGCACTAGAGGGATGGAAACTAAAACCTCTCATTATATTGTTAAAGCGCAAGATTAGACGATTTTTTAGTTGGTTATTAAGGAGTTTTAATTAATTAATCATTTGAAATGTCAAAGTATCAATAAACCATTAAATCTGGAACTTCTTAATAAATAATGTGAAAAATTACTTGTATTTTCTTTATAGTGAACTACGGTTATAGTAGTTGTTGAGACATTGACTAGACAATGTGCATAAGCATACTTTAGTGCCATTTGTTAAGGCGAGCAAAAAGAGCACATTTTTAGTGAAATATAATTGTGTAGTATTTCAAGAGTTTCAAGTAGTGTTTAGAGCGTAATCAAGATTTTGAAAAAAGTGCAATTGGGTGATGACAGCAAGTATTACAAATTGAAAAAAATAAATGCCAAGTGTTTATCAACTAAGTTAGATGTTTTGTTGAACTATTTTAGTAGCATTAATAATTTTTATTTAATGGAGAAGTATTTTTTCACAAAAGTTGAAAAAATATATAGTAATTAGGTTAATTAATTAACATAAATACAAAACACAAGTATTTAGCTCCATAATAATGGATCACATTCGAGAAGGATATTTTAATTTTTGTGTAGTATTTACAAAAAAATGCTCAGTTCGTTGCAATTCACGATAATTAAATATTTTCACATTAAATCATTTCTTGAATATGTTGTATGTTACTTCATATTGTCTTTTATTTCTCATTAGTAAAGATGCTCAAAATAAAGAATGCCTAGGCATTTTGCAAATTGCCGGACTTCGTACATTGCCGTTAACCTATAAAACTAATTCTACCGGATATCAATGTTTCTGTTGATTAATACCATCTTGCACATAGATGGAAAAAATCAGTGGAAATAAATAGTATAAACAATCGACAGAATGAAGTTTCTTGAACAATTGTTTTTCAATTTTCATTATTGCTCAGCAAACTCCTGTTGATCTCCAACGTCCACGTGATAGCGTTTCATAGTAAGATCAATTAAAAATCATAACAATCGAGCATGTTAGCACGGCGACAAACGTTTAAGTGGAAAAAATAACCTGGATTAAATCGTCATTGTTACGGAAAAATGTATTTTATTAATCTATGGTTGTTTGTTTTATGCGAGAGACGGCATGATAGTTGTGTTATACTTTTAGTGCATTACCTGAAATGTGGTAAAGCTATGGAATTCGGCCTTTAATAAAACAGTAACTTGATAAACAAAACAATTATTATAAAAACCACTAACCAGTGCTCCTAAAGCCTCTGTCCCTAGTATAGTTCGAATATCTGTTCAGCACTTCATGGTCTCCACTTTCATCTGAGTTTAGCCCTTCTGTTTCTGGAACGTCCCTATAGCTTTTAGAAGACTTCAACTTATACACAGAAATGTTATTTGATATCATTGTATCTTATAACATTATTGATACACAATGTTTCTAATACACAAATACACCGTTTCATCTGCTATAATCCACTGTTGTACCTGCAATGGGAAAACACTGGAATATTATAATATCGACACCTTGAATTTTCGTTGAAAGTGTTAAAGGTAAAAGTATTCAACCCTAATATCAACTAATATGGCAGAAAAGCGTGTTCGAAGGCTTCAAACTACCTTTTTGCCCTATCAAATTGCTGTCATTTTTTCTGACTTCTATGTAGGGTCAAACTTAATGGGCCATTGATAGATATCTAGTTGTAATCGAGGAGATTTAATTTATAGGGTATTAAGAGAACTTACTATTTTTATCAATCAGCAATACTTCGCAATATAGTTTAACGGACAATGTGGGAATAAATCGTTTCGGATGCACCTTTATGAAGCTCATATTGCGTGCATTTAACCACATGAGAAATGACCCTGCGCGCTTGTCATTTCGGTGTCATTTGAGACATTCGACAGTTGACACCAGTCGAAACTTTAGGTATCTATAGGGCGGTCACATAAACCGTCTATGCACCTCTTAGACAAGGAAAGAGAGACAGACTCACTCTCTTAATTTATCTAAAATGCAACTGATTCCTGATGTTAGCCAGAAACAACGAATTAGTACTTTAAAATAATGGATGATAAATAAGGTGACCATGTACTTTATGTGTGTTAGAATTTCGCTTTCTTTTTAATTTTCCCTTCAAGCACACTAAAAATATAGCAGTTTCAGTGAAAAAAAAAATGCGATCGTCCATAAATTTGCAGAAAAATCACTTACAAACGTTTGAAAATCATGTTCAAACGACCCGGTATTTATCATTGAAAATTGCCCAATGCCGTGTACTGTTAAATCTTGTTATAAGAACTAACAAAATCGATGATTTGATACCCAAAATTGTGCCTAAGATCCACGTCAATAAAGTTTTTCCACACGCCATTTTGGACGCCATTGCATGGAATGTTGCACATCAATAGTCAGATCCCAGGGGATATATTAGACTTCAGAAATTAAATAAAATGCAATCCTGCCACTTATTTCACCCATGCATAATTATTCTGCACTTTGCGAGAAGGGAAATTCTTTGGAAAAAACGTTTTTTATTAGATTTCAATACCAATCGCACCAAAACAGTTATTTAGAGGATGATGTAAAATCAACTTTTTGGTCTTGCAGTTATAACATTTTTCCTCTTGGACCGATTTTCAAAATTTAACGCTCATGTTGCAGCCAAACCTTTATATTCGACTTAAGACACAAATTCAATACACAGGGTTGCATTAAACGTGGCCAAAATCAGAACTGCCCCCGAAATCTGGGATTCTGGCACGCTCTCAATTAAAGCGAAGTTAACTTTCAAACAATCCATTCGTTCATGCAATCCTGTATATTGAATATTTGTCTCAAGTCGACTATGAAGTTTTAGCTTCAACATGAACATAATATTGTGAAAATCGGTTAACGAGGGAAAATTTTGTCGCTGCAAATCAAAAAAAGTGATTTTTTTGAGATCGCCCTGTAAATAAAAGAGATAGGTGAAAATTTTAAGAACCAGTTCAAGATATGAGGTCTATCTTTGAGCATTATTTGATCTTGAAATCTATCAAAAGGTTTTTTTTATTCAACTGGGAGCATGCCGAACGTTCATAAATTTTACATTGTTTTATTTAACACCCCGTCCGAGGTCCGAGGATTTTCCAGTATTACCTCAGAAATAAGGGGGGCATTAGGAGATATGAAAAACAATAAAGCAATTGGCCACGAGGGCGTAACAGTCGAGTCCCTAAAAGCCGGCGGAGGTCATCAAACACGTGAACCAAAGAGCAAAAGCTTATGTTAGGCTGCGAGATGATTCCCAAGACTTTGATATTGCACGAAGTGTACGCCAAGGAGATGTCATATCTTCAAAGTTATTCACAACCCTCCAAGAACATATGTTCAAACAGGCCCACTTTGGTGACATGGGCATAAACATAGATGGCGAAAATCTAAACCATCTGAGATTCACCGACGATATGTTAATTATCGCAGATAGTATGGACGAAGCAAAACAAATGCTACGGAGGCTAAGGGAAACATCGAACTCTGTTGGACTCAAAATCAACACCAACAAAACCCAATACATGACAAATATATTGTTATGAGTGAGGCAATCAAGATAGGTGGCGTAAGCATAGAAGAAGTAAGCTCTTATAAATACCTTGGTCAAGAAATCTCTATTGGTAGAGACAACCAAACCCGTGAAATGTCGAGAAGAATAGGCCTAACATGGGCGGACTTTGGAAAGCTACGCAATATCTTTAAGTCAGACATTCCAATATGCCTAAAAAGAAAAGTATCGGATCAGTGCGTGTTGCCGGTGCTTACATACGGGGCTGAAACACTTACCCTCACAAAGAACACTACAAATAGAATAAGTATCGTGAAGAGGAAAATGGAGAGGTCGATGTTAGGTATATCACTAAGAGACAGGATCCCAAATGTAACATTAAGGAAGAGGTCCGGACTGACGGACGCGGTTACCAGTATAGCAATCTTAAAATGGAACTGGGCTGGTCATGTGGCGCGACTTACGGACAATCGCTGGACAAAGAGTATACTTGAGTGGAGATCGCGCCAAGACGTATACAGAAGTAGAGGCCGTCCACCAACCAGATGGACCGACGACATCAAAAGGATAAAGACCAACTGGATAGAGGCAGCACAGGATCGGCCAGGATGGAGAAAGCTACGGGAGACCAACGCCCAGCAGTGGACGCAATTGGGCGCTTGATGATGATGATGATGATGAAATTACTATTTTTGCAAAAACACGCACTGATAGAGAAAGAATTGCTCACTCGCAGCAATCGGAATTGATCAGCAATCGGAATTGATCCAGATCCAAAATTCGGGCAAATTTGCCCGTGTAACCTTCAATTTGTTAAGTAGTTGATGTAATAAAACATTTTAGTTTATTTTTTGTGGTCTAATATGCCGCTTGAAAGATGCAACCAACTACTCGATCACCCTTTTTATACTATTAAAGTAGTAATAATGATAGGACTCAAAGAAACCTCAAAAAAAGAAGAAACTCTGCCAAAGTTTTGTCATTAAGTTTATTTCGTAAGGTGTCAAGAAAACCATACAAAAGTCCAAATGCTTTATGAATTAAAATCAAGATATTTGCATAGATTGGTGGTAGATAATAATGTATTAAATCCCTAGGTATGTTATGACCATTATTTCCTGTGAGGAATAGTCGCTATTATAAGATTCTTGTAATAAGTTATTGTAACCTGCTATAATATGTGTCAAACTGTATCTTACAAAGATTGGCTTCAACATTATCATTATAATTATATTATAAATTATCAACATTATAATATATTCTACATTATACTTACCTATTTTCAATGAAACCAAACTAACTGTATTGGAAGCGTATAAATGAATCACACTGTGTATTACCAATGATTTTGTCAACTAGTTAACTCCGGCTGCATCATGGCGGATTTTTACGCACTGTTTCTTGAATCGCTATCAATAGTTTTTTGAAGTAAAATATATTGTCTTCGTACTTATTTATATATTTTCATCGATTTCGCTTTGTTCTTAGTATAAGCTGAGTGTATTGAACACAAACTTAAACACACATCAAGGCACTAATTAGGTTTACGTGTTAGAGTGACCGTAGGAAGTCCAAATTTACTCTTCGCCACTTGACCATTTGTCAACAAAATAATTGTTCCGGTATTTTAGATCACAAACATTAAAATAACTGATCAACATCACTTCCAGACAAAATGGTTTTAGTAAATTCCTTCAGATACCCTTCGTCTAACATCAGATACCAAAGGAGAAACATCCGGGCAGTTTTGGATAAAAAGGACTTGGGTTTAGGAACACTCTTTGTCAGTGAAAGGTAACTATAAACACTAACATTATTTTATGAATTAAAATATAGCCCAGAGTTTGTTTTCCAGTACACTGTGCTGGCAGGAAAAGGATAGTATTGGTTTTTCCATCCCCTACACCAACATATCCTTGCATGCCATATCAAGGGATAACACTGTGTTTTCTAGTGACTGTGTCTATCTTAGTTTAGATGGCAGGTTTTACATGCCAGGTAAGCTCATTTAGTACTCTTATAAGTTTAATTAACTTCCTACCTAAAAGATCTAGGCAGAAAGTTAAGTTCTGTAGATGCTTGAAATAAATAACTGCAAGTTGAACATTTCAGGTGACCAGCCCCCTCATCAAGATGAGGACAGCGACAGTGATGCAGAATCAGAAAACGAGAGCAGTGAATTAATCCTGGTGCCCTACGAAGAGAATGATAATGACAGTATAGTTAATATTTATGAAGCTATCAAAGTGTGTCAGGTAGGTGTTACTTGAATATCTTTGAGGCATTTATATGCCTTAAAAATGCTAAAGGCATTTTAAATTGCCTGCTAAGAATAAACAAATGCTGCATTGGTTTGGTTGGTCCCTTAAAGGAACGTTCATTAATAAAATGATGTTAAAAATAGTAAAACGTGCCACAAACATCTTTCGTATTCCAATCACATTTCAAATACCCACAAACGATTTAGAGATGGGTTGCTACTCAATAAAGTCATTAAAGAAAGAACAATTAAATGAAATGCACTTTAACATCTAAAAGTCTTTCAGTTAATTGTCTAAGTAGAATTTCATCTGGAAAATGAAAGAAATTTACATAAGTTTAGTATGGCAAGGGAAAAAGGATTTGGCCGATTCTGTAGCCATTTATCTGGTTACATTTCGCAAACATTAACTCTTTGTCGGTATACTGAGAGCTGACAAACTCGAGCCAATAGGAAAGAAATAGTGTAAAATTTGTCAAAAGCACTTCAGAAATTGTAATGATTGGCCTTTTATTCATGTAACCATCAAGTTTAGGTCTTTTATGGACGCTGGGGAACACAAGGTCCTAATGGGTGTTACAAAATTTTGTGTTTGTCACTTTAGATATTAAACGTAGTAATGAAAAGACATTTAGGGAGACGCTTTGTCGAAAACGTGCTAGTAATTATTTAGATATTTTCAACCCTTTCCGAGATACAACTTGAGTGGTCCTTTATAGATTATATATTTTTTTAACGTTTCATAATTCCCTGAGATAAAAAAGATAGCTACAACCGTTAACGAGATACAAACGAAAAGTACAAGTTCAAAACATGTTGTCTAACTTTTTGGAGATAGAAATGCTAAGAAGAAGGCTTAAGCAAAGGTAGCTTTCGAAACGTGTTATCGAAGCGTTTCTCATATCGTTCATTTTGCTTCTATCTTCTAAGAAGTTGTGTATTTCTGATAAAGCATAAATGGAAAGCTTAGACTGGAAAGAAAATTCTGATAGAGCATTATTTAAAAAATAAGCATCTTAAAGTGTAAGGAATTTGGAACGTAGCACGATGGCTTTAAATACATATTACGAATACCACAAGTATATTCAGCAAACATTTTTAGTATTGAATATGTTCTCTTTATTAGTAATTTGAATGAAAACTGCTGAAAGTCTGATGCGTTTTCTTTTGGCAGTTAAGAAAATTGTTTTTTATTTTGTTTATTTTAAATCAAATACAAAGCGTTTGTCGGAACAGGTTTCACTCTTCAAGAAGTGCTTTCCATTTCGCACCCATAACGTAAAAAAAATTAAATTTCGTATTAATTGTCAACATTTGCGCGATTTTCAAACATTGCTGCTCAATCAAAATCCTAAACAAATACAATCCAATCTTGGATTTAATAAGGTCTAGTAAGCCAAGTACCAAGAGAAACTAAGCAATGGAATATAATGTGTGATATAACAATGAAGGTGGTTAAATAAATTTAAAGTACAAAGCGCTGCGTCCCAAATTATGAATATTTGATACTGATTTTTATAACTTGTGATCACATTCTTTATGGTGGTACGTTCATATTTAAATATCTTTTTCCTATCTATTTTCATGATCCTGCTTGGTTGAATTTTCCGAAGATATAAGTGTATTGAGCAAAAAAAGCGATAATAATTACATCTTATTAGAAATTTTTGAGCACTTGCACTTGTATTATTGTTCAAAAATTTCGTTTTAAAGTCTCTGAACTGCGGATTTGCATTGTTGTGGTTAGTTGGTTCAGCTGGTCAATAAATGCCATCCTTTTATTTCTGATCTACATTATAAACACAAATTCCGAAGCTCTATCGTTTCATGTCGAGAACCGTTGTTATTAATCTGTATTGTTATTTCATTAAAGGAATTGAACCCTGATCCTGATGATATTGATGATGACGATGATAATCTTTACGCCGATGCGGAAGACGAGTTAGAAGAAGGTCATTATGTCATTCAAGATAGGGGTGCAGGTGATGCAGGTTTGTGTTCATATTCACATTTATCAGTTGCAATTGTACAACGTTTCAAAAGAAGTTGTTTAATAATTATTTTTGTTTTAGACATTGATGATATAGCTAGAAGATTGGAAGAACATTCAGTTGATGCCACTTATGCTCAAAATGGGAATGATGATGATGAATTCGAAGACGCAGACTAAGCACATCGTCTTCTATTCAAAACCTGTATTGACCCATTATTTTCTATGAGCTTTTCAAATTCATTACCAAAGTAAGTTTCTTATATAACTTAAACTTTCTTGTTTTGTATGAGTGCTATAGCGATGTTAGAATACGATTTTAATACATTTTTAACTTTAGGACTAGAAGTTTAAGTATATAGTGGTATGAATTATTTAGGGCTTGATGACCCTTGCTTTTTGTATTTTTTGGTAAATATATTAAACTTTTACCCCGCCCCATTACATCTATAATTGATAGGAGTGTTTACCTAGTTATTTTTATTCATTCAGTCCCGTTTAAAACTGCATTTTGTTAGAAAATGGGCAGTAACTTGACCAGCTCCCGATAAAACTTCGCTCCATTTATATTATTTTAAACTTTCATTCACATATGCTTGGCTGCATTTTTTTCACAGTGAAATGTTTAATTAATATTATTTTAAAAGGTATAAAATACACCTATCTCGCGAAAGGCGTCATAGCTTGTGCATAGATTTTATTTCTTGACACATTGACGACTGTTTCATTTCGTAATACAATTGGGTTATGTTTCTGTTTATCGAGAATGCTCTATAATGAGAATTTCACGATTCTTTAATTTATCCGGTCCAGAACTTGCAATAGTACTATTTTTCGGCATTGGAGGAGGTATCTACATTTGGAGACCCGCAGTGAAAAACGCAGTTGAATCAGTAGAGCAAGATACTGCAAAACCACAACAGTCTGAAATTACCAAAGATGTTTGGAGCAAAGTACCAAGCTTGGGCCAAGTCGAAAAAGGGAAATCCCAATGTGCTATTGTTCTCAGGTGCTTGCTTTATAATATCTGGTGTCATAGCTTATCACGGTTTGTACAAGCCATGGGCTAAGAAGAGGAAATTAACTCAACATGAGGCACTTGCCAAGATTATATATGAGAATGAAATGAAACAAAGCTAGTTATTATGAACAATCATGTAGATCATTTATTAGTTCTTAATACAGTGTTACTGAAAAACTGAATAGGCAGTTTTATTCCAATTTTCACTCCACCTCAGTGTTTGGAACGAATTCAGTTCATGCTTAAACTGGATTTCAATCAGTTTTTGTTCTTCATTATTCGGAAAGTTTTCGAACCAACTTAACAGCCTTGCAGATAATTCTTCTGAAGATTGGAAGGTGTAGCCATTTTTCCCATCTTCAACCAGTTCATGTAAACTGAAAATCATTTGTGGCAATATGCAAACCATCTGTTAATTAAATTTGTTTTACCAATTGAAATCATAGGCCAACACTGGCAAACAGCATCCAAACATATCAACTACTTTCATTGGAAGATCCAAGCCGCTAGAGCTTGTGTGCAGGCAGATTCCTAAATCCGCAGAAGCTAAAAAATGTTTAATAACTTAGGAGTCGACAAAGTTTTTTTCCGCCAATTCCGGAAAAATGTCCAAGCTTCGACCAGATCATGCCATAATATCTAGTAATGCTTCATTCAAAATAGTTGGGATATCGCAGTCAGTGCTTGAAACTGAGTTTTTTTGGGCTTTTTTAGGACTTTGGGGAATAAAATTCGCAAGCGCGAGTACATCTTCAGAGGTGGTTTTCTCGAAAGCGTTTGTGCAAGCCATTTAACGAGGGAAATGCTTACAATTTAAAACCATCCGATTAAATATAAATTCACTCCAATATATTCCTGGGTTTCAGTAAATTTTATTGTTTATTATTTAAAATGTTACAAACACGTTTCGGTGTCTTTCTCCACCATCATCAGTTTGTGTGTATAGTTGTTTACACCTTAACATTCAACTGGTCACTCTGGTCAAGAGTGATTTCACTCTGGTCAAGAGTGATTTCACTCTGGTCAAGAGTGACCAGTTGAATGTTAAGGTGTAAACAACTATATACACAAACTGATGATGGCGGAGAAAGACACCGAAACGTATTTGTAACATGTTAAATAATAAACAATAAAATTGACTGAAACCCAGGAATATATTGGAGTGAATTAAAGTACAGTCAGGAAATTATACGAAACGATTAAATATAAAGAAATTGATAACTGATCTTTTTTCTATAATCCTGAGTATAAGTCTGAGATAAAATATAAATATTTTGAGTCTTTTATTATATTCGCAATTCGTTGATGTATTTCTGTAATTAAACTTAGGTCTATAAAATATATCAATTTTGTGCGAGAATAATCATTTTCCCTGTACTCCCTAGAAAAATGCCCTTATAAAAAAAACATCGATTCTGCCGGATAGCAAAGCTTTTGCCCATTTTTAGTGAAAAATGAATAAAAATACCTAGCATTAAAGGGTAGTCTGAAGCTTCCAACCAAGGAGTAATCACTGTTACATATCTCCAATTTTGCTCATGGATTTTTCTACAGTAGTACTCTTTTAAGTGCCCTTTTCCTGTTATCGCACAAATTAAGGTTGGAAGATTTCGTGGATTTCCATTTGTGTGCTGATCTTCATAGTCTGCAAAATTGCTTCAGCTCGTACATTCTTTACCAGTTAGTTATTCATTCGTTTCACCTCACCTTGCAATGCTTTAAACAAAATAGAAAAGTCTTCATCCTCAGTCCAGCTGGTACTCGAGACAATAAAAGCTGGCCTTTTGGACTTTAATTCTACATTTCCATTCTCCTCTTTCGTGAGAATTGTCGACCTACCATCGTCCAAAAATGCATCGTATATTTGGCTCAGTTTCACCAAAAAGTCATGCTTTTCTTTCAAAGAAATTGGCCTGAACATTGCGGGTGGTTTGTCGTAAAGAGTTACTGCTCTAGAAAAGTGCGCGGTCTTTTTTTCGGTACATTATTCTAGAAACATCTAGTTACTTGATATTCCAATTGTTAGCGAGATCTTTCCGCATTTCATTCGTAACGCAGAAATTATAATCTGCTTGAGCACCAAAAAACGCCTCACATTTTTTTGTGATTTTCACTAGTATGTGCTCTTTCGGTAAGTTTAATGCCATAATTGTATGGGCATAATTATGCCAGTCTATAACCAATTTGGCCCTAACAATTCTGCAAAAAATGCCCTTGTAGGTACTGCAAACTGCGGTTACTGACAACGATATTGAATAGGTGCAAATTTGCCATTACAACTCCCATGGATAAAATCGCATCTCAACGACGTGCATGTGTATGGTAAATATCGGTGTTAAATGCCCAATTTTGTCAGGGTTCGCATAATTTTTTGATATCGACACTAAGTATAGAATTCTGTTTAAACCAACTTTTCCCATCTCCATATTCAAAAGTGGGACACTTGCCACATGCATCGAAAGTAGTTGGGGATCAGGATGTATAAATATTATTCTGGCGGTATAGTACAAAATGCATTGAGGACTATAGAAGATGGATCTAGACTTCCTACTGACTAAACAAACCAAAATCACGATAAAATAAAGACTTCTACGTGTGCACAATGACCATCTGGAAACATCGACTTCTCCTGACCTTTGCGAAGATCCGCGAATAAAATCGAAAATGTTCTACTTGTTCAATTTGTTTCTAAAACGAAGAGACGCCCGGCGGTAATGCAGAAAATAATTAAAAAATAATTAAAAAATGGTTATATAAAAAATTAATTGTGTATATTTTCCTGACTGTATTTCAATTTAATCCAAAAGAAATTCCTGGGTTCCAGTCAATATTAGTGTACATTGTTAAAAAATATTTTTATTTTTACAAATACGTTTCGGTGTCTTTCTCCACCATCGTCAGTTTGTATGTATGGCTGTTTCCACCTTCACATTTCACAAGCTATTGAAAAATTGAAAAAAAGAAAGACACCGAAACGTATTTGTAAAAAAATTTTTTTTTAACAATAAACACTAATATTGACGAACCCAGGGATTTCTTTTGGATTAAAATAAAAAATTAAGAGATCATGGAATGAATCCAAGAATATTGCAAGAAATATATTTCACTGTAGACCAGAGAGAATCAGTTTTTAAACTCAAAGCATTTTGAACTATTCAGCCACTGATTCATTTAGGTACTACAAATAACTATTTTCAACTATGTAAGAAAGGAAGAAAAATTGAGATGAGTTGGAGCTGCTCGACAAACCAGCCAGAATTTGAATTGCTGACGAAACAAGCAACATTGCATGCTATAAAACAATCGAGTCACATCCTAAAGTAGAACAAAATGCTCCTGGAGCAGAATGCGCACAGCTAGAAAGAAAGTAGTAATTCGGGGCGTCGCAGCATTGTCTTTGGTTGATACAGAGGATGATATGGATCCCATTAGCGACTAAGGTGAACGAAAATAAAGACTTCGAACGAAACAATGAAAAAATGGAACTATTAGAATATTGAGAAAAGAAGATTCTCTAACACTACATGGAAAACATAAAATCCAAAGCTGATAATAAATAGATTGTCCAATTTACTAGGGGAAATGGGCGACTACACTTTCAAGTATAATGGCCGAAAGATATTCCTGAAGATGCAGAAGACATTATTAGAGTCTTAGGGAATCCCACCACCATCAAAAGAGGTGATTTTTTTACTTTCAAAAAGAAATTTGATGGAATTAGCACCTTATGTTGAAGTATCTATTATTCATTGAGTAAGTTTTTATTATGATAATTCTGCTGTTTAAGCTGAATAAACCTTTCATACGTCTTTTCATAGGAAAAAAACCCCGAAAAAAATTGGGTACGTAAATTAAAAGTTGCTTTATCCAATCTTGCCCCACAAACAACATAATTCCGGGGAATTGCAAAATAGAATACTAATTCGCACCTGATTCAATTTTACATTTTTCATTTACGCTAAAACTATACCCATTTTACAGTATGTTTAACATTAGTGCGAAGACTTACTTGCAAAACAGCCAACAAACAAACAGGCTGGGAATTGCAGGGGGGTTTTGAACCATTAAAACATGGGGTGTTCTAATAGAACACAACAGGAACAGCAGATTGAACGCTTGGAATATGGTTTTAAATGCATAATTTACGAGTTTAATGGGAATGTGTGGCACAGGTGCCATGTAGTGGTAGTATATTGATGGGGCTTCTTTAATTGCATCCATGGGGTCTGTTTCTCCATAACCCAGTATATCAACTTTGTGTCCCATTTCACCTAAGGAGAGTGCATGGTACTGCATTCTAGGGCTTCGCCCTATGTCCCCCAGGACTACAATGCACACTTTTTTCTTTTCTTCATACATATTTCACTGTTAATGACATACGTAAACATAAACAATAACTGTTCAACGTAAACAAAAATCTTCTCTACCTCACATGTAGAAGACCATAGAGACGTAGAAAAAAACGATTTAGGTTAACAGATTTTCTTAGGTTAGTTTTATGATTGCAGCGAGTTTGTTTTGTAATTATTATTTCAAATTTAAATTTATCTATGAGGCTCTGGATGTTCCATAATGCCGACTGCAGGCCAAGGAATAATAGATCTGCTTTCCAAATTGGACGAAGAATCGGTATTTGCTTTATCAAGGACAGTTACCCAGGGCTTAAAGCGATGCAACACTATTAAAGGTTTGTGTACGTTTCAATGTATATTTCGGGTTTGTTGTTTATTACATTTGTCTCTATTTATTCATAAGAAAGTGGAATGTCCTTGGTTTAGGTACCTCCAAGTGGGGTTAGTCCAAGTGGGGTTAGTCCAACTTTAGAAGTAAAATTGGAAGTACTAGTTCAATCCGGCAGCTTGGGTGTTGTGCGTTTAAAAATATGATAAAAACTACACTACATCTCAGCCTCCCAACCGCGTTGTTATATAAAATCAATTATCGTTTTAGTTTAGAGTTTTTCGACTACATTTCAGAAACTATTTGAGATTGTCAACTGAACGTTCGTTTAAAAGTTACCAATGCTTTAGGCTACTTTCTGAGCCTTCAGTCGCTAATTTTCATGTGACGGTGGTGGATTTGGGGGTTGAGTAGCACTATTTTGCTCCTATTTTTTACTCCACTGGGGAAAATTGTACTTTAAAAGCACCATAAAGTTTTAAGACCATTGTTTTCTACACTCAAAAGGTACTCTTAGACAAAAGCTCTAATTGCAGTGGTTTTTGAAAAAAAAACCTTAAATGCAAAAGTAGGAAATTTTTCCAAGCCAGTTTACTATTCATGATTTACTTTTTATGTGCGACAGTCTGTTTTTCATCAGTTTTATGCGTTTGTCATTATTAGTAGTTACTCCGCCAGCACGAAACGTGATCATCACATAAACAACACATGATAATATTTTAAAACTGTACGTTAAAGTCACCATCGTCGTCATATAGACCATTGAACCAAAGAATGTCGCAGTACCCTTTTGATCATAGGGGATCAAAACACCCTGTATATTAAAGGATTTATTATAAATAATTACCTGCATTTTTTAAGCGTAAAAACGTTTCTGAAAATGTATGTCAAAATCACGGCTTACTAACGACTCTTACGTACTAAAATGTTATGTCCGAAACTCAGCACAATATGACTTGATAGTCACATAATATGACGTCTTTGTGCTGGCTAAATGTAATTTAAGAGCCACCCACTGATTTGTTGAGCCGCCAGTTGAAATAAAAGACAAAATGCGCTTCAATATGTAGTTTAAAATCTAAAATTACGTTGTGAAAATATTTCCAGTTCCTCCATGGAGACTTTGTACCAAAGAGTTATTAATTTTTATTGTTTTAGAGGCGATTGACACAATAATAAAATACTCCGCCGATGAAATAAGCATTTTGCGGCGCAAAGTTATAACGAGAGAAATTTTATTTAACTACTTAGAAGCTAACAACATTAAAGTAAGAATGCCAGTAACAAAAAATGATTTAATTGATGCTGTTGCCGACGCATGGGGATTGACACACAGAACTTCCCAAGGTAGCATTTTGAGCTCGAATTTAGATTCTAATGCTGTAGCATTGAATGAAAAAACTGAGAAGCCGGAGAGCAATGTAAATGTAATGGCTGAACAGTTTTCCAGATGGTTCTATTCAATGCTTAATGGCGATCAATGTGGAATTGAACATTTTTTCCCAGGTAATCAACGCATTGTTATCCGTTTTGTGTTTGTACTAAGTTTATGAGACATTTCAGATGCAAGCTTTAGTCTAAATATGTACACGAATAACCATTGTGAGTCCACACAAATTGAAGGCGATGCCACGAAAATAGCCAACAGTTTATTGAAACTCAAGTCGCAGAATAATCTCCATTTTAATCCCAATGACTCGCAGGACGGAATTCAAGGGAGGATAGATCCACACGGTCTAGTGATGGTGCTGACCTGTGGAACAGTTCACTGTCAAAACACTTGTGCGGGTGTATTTGAACAAGTGTTCGCTCTAGCTCGAGATCCATTTTGTGACAATAATTGGAAAATCAAAACGACTTCCCTTAATTTGAGATCGAAAAGTGACGTGCTAGAACTACCAAAATTGTGTGATAGTGATCTGACTAGTGATCTGTTAATGTTGCCACTGGAGTAAGAACTGATTAGTTATTTTTAATAATAGTTGGACCAGAATCTATTTTGTGTTCTTGAATATTCTTGATTATTTTGTATATGTTGATTTCCTTACCGAATTTTTCCTAATAAGGAGAATACATTAATGCTCAATTAGCTCCCATTTGGACGAACATCTACAATAATTCTCACTTATTATGTTTAGTTGCCTTAGAAATTTAAAAAAAGGGCATTTGTTTGCAGCTAAAACTTCGAGGCGCTCAAAATTGCTATAAACATTCATCCGGATTTATTAAGTTTGTGTAAAATATCGATCCACCGTTTTAAGCGCGTTTATATTACTTAAAATGCTAATTTCAATTAGTCAAGTTAGTTTCAGTCAATTAAAACGTTAATTTTATGTCTAATAATCTATAACAAAAGTTATTAAATCAGAGAAAAGGCTACAGTTAAATTATATTTTTTGTATTAAAAGTAACAGAAAAATGCGCCTTGGGGAGAGATTTGAAAAACATTCAATTTCTATAAGATGAAAGCGCCAATGGACTAAATTACACTGAATCAGTGATTTCAAATAATTGAATTTACGAATGCTTCCTTTTTTTCCAAAAATATTTGTTAGGATTTCTAAAATACTAATATTTTAGTTGTATAGCAACTTGTATAGCCAAGTTGATATTTAATTTTGATAATTTTTGTAATTTTCTGAAACTAGATTATTTTATTACACAACTAAATTTTAGAGAACAAAAATATTTTCTTATCGGAAAATGCTCTATAGGAAAAATCGAAGCGAACGTAATAAATCAATTGATCGCGTTTGAATTGACTGAACAACTGACCAGAAAATTAAAATCCTAATTAATCTAATTTTCTTTACGGGAGTTTGCTTATTGATATGGACAAAACTCATCCGTTCTAGTCAGTGTTATATCTAGTTACAATTATTAGTTGTAACTTATTCTTTTTACCTAAAATGTCACTATTTCCTGTTTTACAACATGCCACTAACTACAAAAAATAGTTAACATTAATATACATTTTTCAAAGGTTTAGATTAATGCCTTTTCAGTGAATCCCAAATACCGCTTATCTGAAAACTATCGAAATCTGTGACCCGGACCGGAACCGATATGGACCCAAAATCGGAACGGAACCGTTTCCTTTTTCGGACCTGAACCAAAACAGAACACATATTTTATATTAAGACATTGTTAGGTGCTGAACCGGAACCGCAATATTTTATTTCGGTTCTGCTTGTAACGTTTGAAAGAAATTACTGTAAATTTTGTAAACAAATGAAAATAATCATTTACCCTCCTGCAAATGAATATAAAATTACGTTTCTATGTTCTGGTGAACCGCAGTGTCACTGTTAATGTGCCGGCATGGTTAAAGGGTCGGCACTTCTTTTAGTTGGTGCAATCGTTTTAACAGTCGGCGCCGCGACGACGTCAAAGGGAGAAAATATAAACGCTGTTCTTTGCGGCTAGTTGTCCCAAATGACAAGATCTTGTATAAATCATAAAATAACAATTTTTTGGTATAAGGTAGTTTTAGACGACAATCAAGTAGAAAACGCAAAAGCACATTTAAAGTCGTTATGGACTAGACTGATGTTCTTAAGAGTGCAATTCGTTTAATTCTAAATCTGACCCTGACTAACACGATATGGAAACGGAATCATCTAGTTCTTCATCAAGTGAAGAAATGTAAGCCTTTCTGATACATAAAGATTCAGAGCAAAAAATTTTAAAAGGAATTAATCAGCACGAATTTTCTTCACAAGGTTCATTTGTAGCCCTTAACAAAATTGAAAATATTTTAAATTCCTATCAAGTGGAACAAAGCCGCATACGCTTACCGAAAAATGAAACGATTTTTGATTTCTGGAAGAAAAATAATGAGCTTAATCCCGAGTTATACATGCTTGCTCAAGGACTGTTAAGCGTACGGGCAACTCAAGTTAGTGTTGAGAGGTTATTCGCAGGACTCAAATTTTTGTTTCTGCCTTCGAGGTCAAATATTAAAGAAAAAATTTTAGAGGAACAATTATTTGTGAGGACCAACCGACTTTTCATTCGTAAAGAACAAACACCGTACGTTTATACACTATTTTTAAAATTCTTTTTTAAGTTGAATTATTTTAGTTCTTCGATCACCAACAACGAAACATTTGAAATAGCAATTTTGGATAAAAGCAACTCCTCAAAAGATGGTGAAGAGTGTGAAGACATGAACCAGGAAGAACAATCTTTAAACGGAAATAAGAGTGAAAGAAGAACGCGCTAAAGCCAGAAAATTCATTAACAAATTACTTTTCAAAAATACAACAATTAAAGTATTTTTTGTATCTAATATTGTCTGGGGTTGCTAGTCTTCCTACCCCCTACCATACAACCAGCCGAAGTACCGTATGAAGCAGTAGATCGTTTGCTCACCTTTTATCTTGTATAATACAAGAAGCAAGGAAAAAGGTCGTGAGATTCCTAATTAGAGTAGCCTTTATCTTTGTCCTCGTTTGTTGTTATTTATCGAACGTTTGTTATTTTTTGAAATTATCGGAACCGGAACCGAATTGGAAATTATTTTATAAACCGGAACCGTAACGGAACCGAAGTTTTAAATTTTGCTTTGAAGCGAAACCGAAACGGAACAGTAATTTCGTTTCGGTCCGGGTCCTTGAACACTAATATGAAAACTATCGAAATAAAAAAAATTAAAAATCTATTATCTTTGCGTTATTTAGCGGCACACGCGTCACACATGTGTTGTGACGGCAATTTGCTCTCGTTCACTTGTAATAAAGATCCCCTGTACCGATTTTACAGACATTCCAAGTCTTTTGTTTATATTCATCATTTTTAAAGGTTAGATGTTGTTGATGTTTGGTTATGTTCTTTTTATTTCACATTATACTTTATTTCTACCATCAGTTTAAACAGAATTTCTACGATGAAACCCAAAATAAGTACTGGCTATTTTACTCCCCAGGCCAAGGGACAGAAAAATACGCGGAGAAATCGATCGTCCGATGGGGAAGGTGAAGGGTTTGATGAAAATCTTTTCCAAGAATTTATGCGATGCCCTCACAATAAAAACGCGGTTTTACAACTTTTATCCGCTAATAAAGAAGCAATTAAACAGTACTCAGGGAAAAATGCAGAAGGTTCAGTTGCTAGTCCAGTGGACAGGCTTAAGGTTAAAAAGAAGCTATGTGAAAGTCCTATAGCTTTAATGCGAAGACGAGCTCTAGATCAGATGAATGGAAGTCCCAGTTCGGCAACCAGGTAGATTTTAAAAAAATTATTATTAGTTCAGGGGCATTTCGCATAACTTTAAGCCAGTTGATAGAGGTACAAAATATTGAAATCAAATCCGTTGTTTATTCATTAGAATGTTAAAAGGATAGGTTGGATAGTAAGGACGTCTGAGCCCACTGCTACGATAACAAAGACTAACATGAACAAAGATTACTGTTTGATATCAATATTTAAGTCTGTTTTAAGTGGAACATTAATATGATTATTATACAACACAATTTTTACACTTTTCTCTCCTCGGCTTCGAAGTTTTTCGGGTTTTAAGGCCGTTATAAATTAGAATTTCTGCCTGACGGCTTGCATCTTCAGATGTGGTTTGCTCGAAAGGTTACACTGTACTGAGGTGCAGTATAAGCTTTCGAGCAAATCACCTCTGAAGATACAAGCGACTCGTGCTTGCAAAACGCAATGAAGAAATTTTAATTCATGGCGGCCTAAAAACCCGAAAAGGTCTCCAGTTTCAAGGAATCCTCTCGAAAGCCCATCTCTTGATATTTCTATTAAAGGTCAGATAATTCCAGAACTCTTTCGGAACAATCTGCGAGTGATAGTAACACGTGTAGTTTAATACCGTTTGAAAAAGTCCTCGATGGAGTAGTTGCATATGTAGAAGTTAGAGGACGATTCGATGAAGATAGATCAGCCGGTGTTAAATCAGTATTAAAATCTATGGGTGCTGAAGTGCGCGAAAAATTTACCAGAGATGTTACCCATGTCGTTTTTAAGGTAAAATATAATTTATAGTTGCTTTAAAAATGCTTAATAACGTATGTTTCACCCCAGGATGCTTCTTATACAACTTTTAAAAGAGCGACAGTAAAGAAAACCCATTTGGTGTCAATTCTCTGGGTTGAATCTTGTCGGACAACTAAGCGAAGGCAAGACGAAAAACACTACCCCGCAATGAAGGGTGGATACGATAATGAATCTATGATTTGTTCAGTAAGTTGCATCATACAATTAGAGATAAGTTGAATTTTCAAAAACGTATTTTCAGCAAATGCAAAAAGAGTACGAGGACATTATTCGTGACGAGTACAAGCAAAATATGATGCAGGGTGCGACATCAATGGCCGAGTCTATTGTAAACCGAAGAAGAACTTTAAAGACTCTGTTTGTTTCTCATGAAACATCAAATCCTAAATCTGCTACAATTAATGAGATTAATGCTAATCAAATACCCAGTGCTAAAAGAACCATATCATCTGATGATGACCGAGTGTCCAATACTTCCAAGGAACACTTAAATTGGTCTGATATGGAATTAACACACATTCCAAATGAACCGATTAACTATAAAAACGGTGCTTTGGAGCGAGAATTCGACAAAAGGAAAACCATATCTAGTTCCTTATTCACTTCTCATGACTCTTCTTCTACAAATCTTATATCTAGCGACAGATCCTCGAGTCGTTCCGGTGCATCTCATAATTCCCAAACCAAGATAAGTTTGTGTAAAAAGTTGTTCATTACCGGATCCCCGTCAGTTATAGAATCAGACGAGTCTGTGAATTATGGTGGAAATACAGCGGGAAAACCCAAAAAATTGCTAGATACAGACACGGAAATGTCTGAGTTGAAGCTATCGAGTGAGTTAAACTGTACAAAAACTTCCTCAGCTAAAGTATCAACGGATTTATCTAAAACCATGTCCAATTTACTGCTATCTTGGTCGCCAAAAGATTGCTCTGGGCAGAAAGCGAAAGAAGCAACAAAAACTGCAGGTCAAAATTTGAATTCAGTAAGCTCTGAAAGCTCTGTAATGCCTTCGTTGAGACTCGAGTCAGAAAAAGAGAATTGTGTAACAGAGCAATCGTCTGTAGAATCCGCATCCAAGTTGACCGAAAAGAAATTGCTATCACATCCGAGTTCTAGTGAAACCAGTCTAAAATCTAAGTCGACATCTGATAGGATTCTTCAAGAAGATAATTCTTTGGTCAAATCCTCCACAGTGCCAACAGAAACCGTCAAGAAGCAGTCGCCTTCTGATAGAGAAGGTGCTAGACGATTTTCATTGCGAAAAAGAAATAAGACTAATCGGCGTGCAACTGATTTTTCATCTTCCGACAGTAGTAATGACAGTATTAGAAACCGTGTAGTTAAAGGTATAATAAAAGATTTGGAATCACAAGACAAACTAACATCTGCTTTAACATCAGTCCATGCGTCTTTGACTGATGACTCGGAAATTATTCCTCTATCGCACAGTCAAAACTCCAGAGTAAATACCCCTAAACGAAGTTCAGGTAAAGCAGGAACCAAAAATCCGGACAAAGCTGTAAAAACTAAATCAGTTAAAAATGTGACTGTGAAGAGAGGAGTAGGGTTGAGTTCTAAAGCCAGCTCTGTTGAGAGGTTAAATGATTCATCGGGTGGATCGAAGCAACTGCGAAAGCTTTACAATCCGGACAATTACGTAATGCACTTAGATGAGTCTGTTGACGATGAAGCGGAGAGGCAGGAAAAACGCGATTTAATAAAGAAATTAAATCATGATGGATATACTATTAACCCCTTTGCCTTAGAACTAGAAGATAAAGTGGACGTAGTAAAAAGGTCTGAGAGTGATGAAAGTCCTCCAAAAATACGAAAAATTACAAGAAAAAGTAAAGATCTTACGTTGCACCAATCAGCCGACGAACAGAAAGACTTGTTGAACTACGTGTTGAGTAAAAACGCAAAAACGCCCAAAAGCCAAAAATCAAATGGAACTTGCATTGCAACTCCAACACCAAGAAGATCGCTCAGACTTATTAATAGTAAATCTGCCCAAAAGCCGGTTGAAGTTCCAATGACACCAAAAAATAGAAGAAGTACTTTGGATTTTGTCACTGCTTCTGAGCGATCATGCAAGAAATCCAAAAAGAAAGTTGACAAAACTAAGCTGCCCACAATTGTCTGCACAAAACTTCCTAAATCCCAAGTTGAGGTACGTTTTTGTTTAATTTAAAATAAAATCTGCTTAATTAAAGACAAGACTGAAATGAGTAAAGTAAGATGTGTAATGTAGGTGAAGGACTGGTGAAGGAATTGAAATTAATTTCAGGTTTTCGCTCAGATCGTAAAGAAATTAGGGAGATTTACCATAGAAAACGAAGTTAGCGATAAGACGACCCACTTGATTGCTGGAGAGTCAAAGCGAACCGTCAATATGTTGAGGGCAATTTCCCGCGGTTGTTGGGTACTCACATTTGAATGGGTAGGTTCATTTTTATTTAATTCATAAGGCCTAATTTAACAGCTGGAATTTAACATAAAGTCCCTTTGCATTACTTAAACTGCTAATAGAGTTGACGTTTTGTTGTATTGTTGAATTTTTGGTGTTTCAGGTTCAGCGATCTTTGGAAGAAGAAAGGTGGTTATCAGAAGAAAATTTTGAGGTGACGGATTTTTCTGCTACGGTTCAGGTAAGTCGGTATCAATCGTTATTTGATGCGCAGTTGGATGAAGAAAAAAACACTTTCTTCAAGGTTGAGGATAAATTTTTTTGGCTGAGACTTGAACTGAACACTAGTGCGGAAAAGTACACCTTTCACTCTACTTTACGACCGAAAGTTGGTACCTCTCCAAACGCAACTAGAAAAATATGCTTTTTTGTAATTCTGAGTGTCAAATGTAGAATTTTGGAACCGATAAAAGATACTTCTAATTGCAATTTTCGCATGAGTTTAGGCTTGGGTTAGTTACGGATTGGCAATTAGTAACCCCCAATAAATTTTTACACTACTATTATAAACTGCATCAACTTTTTTTACTATGATTTAATATTTTATTTTCAATTATTTCATATTTTATTCAGAAACATTTTATCATAAACCCTTTATTAATTTATTTAATTTGATTAAATTAAAAATTATAAACGGGCAATGAGTAAGAGAAACATGAACTGTAGAAGCTTTACAGTGTTCTTTTATATGTCCCAAGATATTTATACTATTTATATTTTTTGATGTAGCAGTATTTTTTTATTTACTTATCAAACAAATCGTATTTCAGAAAGCTCGTCTTGAGCGTCAAGCATTTGGATCTAAATACACTTTAGATGTGTTCGATAATTGCCCACCGATTTATGTGGCTTTATCAACAGCGCCTCGTTGCTCCGATTTACAAGAACTGATAACTACTTGTAAAGGCAGGGTGGTAACCGTTCCAAGAATAGCTAAAATCATCGTAGGACTGTACCTGGTGCAGGAAGACACTGTTTGCGTAAACGAAACTTGGATACTGGACAGTATAATGTTTTATAAAAAAATGCCCTTCATAGAACGATATCTACTTAAAAAAAATAGGGAAAGTCTAGTTGTATAATCTGAACGCAAAATGTGATTGCTTTCCATCATGAAGTTTAAGAAGTTTCGTGTGAAACTTATTAGTAGATACTTGTGACATACGCAGAGCGTTGTTTTGTACAAATATGTTGTTTAATTATGATTTTTTGAGTGTAATTTATGTTGATCGTAGCATTACGCTTTTTGTGTAAACACATAATTGCAGTGTATACTGTCTGACGCGCCTTTTGGTAAGGAAAACTAATTCAAATATTCATTTTACCCGACTCGAATATCACGTACTTTCGTGTACAAGTCGTGTTTGTGTGAAAGCAAATAATAAAAATATTGTGACTGAAGAAATGCGTAATAATTTTAATTACTTTAAATGAATTAATGAATTACTCGACTTTTTTTCTTTATTGGTTTTTACTTGGTTTTGGTGTTGATCTTTAGTTGATTGCTAAAAAGCTGTAATTTTTGTATTTGGTACTATTCTATATATTCTATAAAAAGAAAACTTTAAAAAAAGTTTAATAAGACATGAATAATACAGAGTTACAAGAAAACATTAGTAAATGAAAATAACTTAGAAATTTATGTTGACCTATCCATAATGTAGTTAGAAAAGAGAATATTAGTACAATAAATACAAGTTATCATAAAATATCAAAAACTCAAAGCTGCAAGAAAAGGCTTTTATTAGTAATGGGTAAAAATATTTTATAGAGCTACCTGGTGTACCTGACAAAATGGTGTGTTAAGAAATTAAGCACCTAAATAATATAAGGAAAAATAAATAGTTGAAAACTGCAGAAACGCCTTGCAAGTATTAAATATATTTTTTTTTCACGAATTCGAAAAAAAGAGGACGCTGCCATTTCGAAAAAGTCGCAATATACAATCCTCACAAACCGCTATGTAATTCCCGAAAGCCGCAATATAAATTTAGCAAAAACCGCAATATAAATTTAGCAAAAACCGCAATATAAACTCCGCGAAAGCTGTAGCAAAAAATGCGTAAAGCTGCACATGAGAGCAGCATAATTTTTGCAAAATAGAAACTACAACCCTGGTTGCCATCTACAACTACAAAATAAGTTACCGTCCAGATCCAGACTGCAGAAATTTGCAATTTTACGAAAAGAACTCGCCATTTAGTGGTTCAAATATAAAAGAACAATCTCTAATATATTATAAAATATTGATCTTGATCATTTACACCCTAAGGGACGCTGGACGGCAAAAAAACTGGATTAGTCGGACGGATCCGGGCCGCTGAAAATCGTTAACACGAATCATTTGGCAAAAATCATTTGTTTAGGGAAAACTGGGCGAAATCTAAATTTGTAGGTCAGTGCCCCTTGCAGCCTTTTAAGGCGCTATCCTCCAGACCATTACAAAACAATAAAAAATTCCACCTACCTTTAGGTAATTTGGTCTAGATTTTGGGAGATTTTTACTTTTCAAGAGAGCAAAAAAGTTAGTTGATATACCGGAATATAACACCCTTGTTTTTCATTTAGAATGGAAAGCTTATGTTGAACTGAGGGAAAAAATATAAAGTTTTAAAACTTGGGCTTTTGAGAAAACAAAAACCGATTAACATCAGGTGTAATTTACGCAAAACCTCGAGTGTATAGCACAAGTTACCTCCCAAGGCTATAAAGAGCACAGCAGAGGATCAGGAGTTTTACATTTGTATTGTAAAGGTTCATATAAAAACAGTCGATTGTATAATGTGCGTTCGTATAGTAGTTGGGTGGGGGGGTTGTGTAGTGGGTTTTGGGGGTGTCTTATTCGTGTTATTAGTCTTAGTGCAATTTGTTCTGTTGTTTGTGTATAACGTTTTGTCCTTTCTGTTCCGTTGGTCATGAGTATATGTCCAAAGTCTAGCAAGGGTCTACAAATAGCTTTATATATTTTGGTGGCGGTGTTTGTGCTAATTCCTCTGTCTTTGTAGGTTAGTGATCGGAAGTGTTTTGTTCTCTTTATTGTTTCTGCCCTGATGTTTCGTATGTGTTTAGTGAATTTAAGTTTGTGGTCAATTGTGATTCCAAGGTATTTTACGTCGTTTTTTGGTTGTGTCGTTTGGCCGTATGCAGTTATTGTAGGGGAGTCAGCGTTGAGTCTGTGGTTTGTGAGCAGAAGTTGGTTTTTTGACGCGTTTGGTGTTAGTCTCCATTTATATATTAACGTATAATATCTGACTTTAAATTAATTTAACAGCAACAAAATTTGAAAATTTTAAAATCTAATCCAGAATCCAGGAATCCCTCGCCGATTCTCGTCGAATAAAAATCACATGTAACAATATTATAAAATACCCAGAAAATATGCGACTAAAAGTGAGCTACATGGCAACCAGGGGCAAAGTAATGCCAAACTTACCGAAAGCTGCATCGTGCCACCTGAAAAGAAAGAAAAACATTCTTTAGTATAACAGAAACAGCCTAAAGGTAATTAGTTAAAATTAGCAAAGAAAAAAATAGAAACAGAAAAAGTCATTTGATCTCTAAAAAGTAAATTCGGTTCAAGCTAGGGGATTAATCAACACCGTCTTAAGAACATTAGACGTTATTAAGACGGTGTTGGATTAGTAGATAGGGATTTTTCTTAAAAGCTTTCCGCAAGCTAGCGCCCCATCCTCCATTTTTTATCCATTAATCCTCAAAAAGCTCACACTACACCCTAAACACTCAATAAAGGTCCACTCCAAATTTAACACTTTAATCCTGCAGTTACCAGGTAGGATACGTATTCATCCTTAAAAACATACACTACACTAAACACACAATGAAGATCTAGATACACCAAATTAAAAACCATCCACCGCACTTGCCATAGAGGCATCGCACCAAATCACTCTAGATATCCCGGAAGACACAAAAGACCAACGACCTATTTCGATCGTAGCCCGTAATAAACTGAACATTTGTTCGGCTTTTCGAAAAAAACCATTCAATATTGAGGTGTTTATGGCATTCCGAACGCACCGAGCTACAAAACTAACATAATCATATAATCGTTTGCTTGATCGCCCTTTGGATGAATTATCGCTCATACTTTGCAGTTCGATTTCAGTTTTTTTGTTGTTTACAATGATGTAGAAAGTTTCGGTTTATACTGAAATTTTTTCAAACGCAATTTGCACGTTCAAACTCGTTTGGATGATCGCCGTAAACAAAACAACTTTCTCAACGAAAGACAAACATCTACAATAATGGGGCGAATAAACCTTTTTTTAATTAAATTCTAGCTCCCGAATTATTGTTCTTTAATTCTTTTATTTAATGGTCTTTCGGTTTCCCCTATATACAATTATATTTTTCGGATTTTCAATTGTAACATATTTGTTTAATTATATTTGAGGTCCCCGGAATAAATGGAGTAAAAAGATTTGTAATGGGTTCATTTTGATTTTGTTTAAATTTCGGATTTTTAATTTTATTAAAACATTTGTCAATAAAGGAATTTGGATAAATACTGAAATTTAAAACTTATTTTGTCAATTGTTTTTCTTTTGAAAAATTAGGTTCATTACAAATTATTTTTGCTCTATCTTATAAACTTTTTACAATGCCTTTCTTTTACCATTATCGGGTAGTGGTTAAATTTGAAATAGCTTTTGGTATAAGCAGGTTTCCTATATACCAACGTACCGAAATATATCTCAGAAACGGTTTCAAATATATTTATACAATTTTGAGAAAGTAACAAATAGGTAGGAGGACGTATTTTAACATATGTTTTATTATTCTTCTCAAGCGCCCTCTAGGAGAGGTAACTTAAAATTTTTAAATGGAATGATATATTTTATTTTTATTTATTTATTTTATTTTAAATCAACATAAGAAACTATGTATGTGTACAAATTTTTATGTCATTTGATCACTTAGCTCCAGAATTATAAAAAATCTTCACGAAGAGACCCAGTGTTCTAAGATTCTAAGACCCTGGGTAGTGTTGAATTCTTACCAACTAAAAAACCCCTATTTTTTGTACTACAAGTTGTCAGGAGTTTTCTTTAAAACTTGTAGTCCTCTCTAAAAATTCGTCAGCTCCGGCATTTATATGCCTTAGCATCGCATTCTCTCCACGCTAGCTGCTTGCTAGAATGGGCATCTTATTAATTTAACGCGCTACACTTATACATGTATTGCTACTTATCGTACTACATTCACTATAACGTTACTTAGCACACTTACAGCTTACGCTGTTTTCTACCTGTTGCCCTAATGGGCCAGCTGGTGTCTGGGTCTTTTTTTCCTGGGCCCCAGATCTTCAGGTGTGTAGTTCACTATGTTTCGCAGCTGTTCGTTGGAGTGCCTTCCAGCTTTCTCAAAGTCCGCTGTCGCTTTCCGTGCGAGAAACTCTCGTAGCAGCTCCCACTCCAGGTCCCTGTGGATTTGGGAGTTCCTAACAAACTAGGGCGCATCTATGGCCATCCGCAGAAGTTTGTTTTCTGTGGCCTGAAGTCTATTCAGGTGCCACTTGGCTGCATATCCCCACGCAGTGGAGGCGTACGCCAGTGTCGGCCTGATTATGGTCTTGATGAGGAGTAGCTTGTTCCTAATACTCATGTGGCTTCTTTGATTGAGGAGTGGGTACAACTTGGCAGGTGTTGCCTTAACCTTGTCGTTGGCTGTTTTGATATGTTTCTTCCAGGTCAGCTACTTATCTAAGACAACACCCAGATATTTAATCTCACATTCCCATTAGATATTTTCCCCTTGATGGTAATGTTGCCATCGACCTTATCCTGCTTCCTGCCAATAAGTATGGCCTGGCTCTGCTCTGCATTTATCTTCATCTTCCACTTGATGAGCCAATATTGTAATTCGTCAATTGCAAGCTTGAGCTATTGCCTGATGCAGAAAGGCCGTATCATCTGCAAAGAGAGCCAGGGTCGTATTGGCAGGTCTTGGGATGTCGCTTGTGAAGATGTTGTATAGCAGTGGTGACAGTATTGCTCCTTGCGGTACTCCTGCCTCAGTGCTTCTGCCTGAGTTTCTGATCGCTGAGTTCCAACTTTGACGCTGAAGCTCCTCCTTCAAATGTAACTGTCGATTAGCTGGCACAGTTTCTTGCTAATACCTGTTTCCATTATCTTGTAGATGAGACCGTCTCTCCACACTGTCAAACGCTCTTTCGACGTCCAGTGTGAGGATTCCAGTCGTCCGGTACTGGTTCATTTCTTTGGTGCATCTTTCTACTATCCTCAGCAATTGCAGTTCCGTGGAATGCTTTCCTCGAAATGCAAACTGTTCTGACGGAAGCACGTCGAGCTCGCTCGTTTCCTCCTTGAGTCTTTTCAGAATAACCCTTTCGGCTATTTTACTGAGAGCGGGCAACAGGCTGATGGGCCTGTAGTTTTGGGGGAAAATCCTGTTTTTCTTAGGCTTTGGGAGCATGATGACTTTCGAGTGCTTCCAGATACTTGGCAAATGACCAGTCCTGAACATGGCATTAATCAAGTTAGTTACAGCTACCAGTCCTTTTCTCGGCAGGTTCTTCAGCATTTTGTTGGTGATTCCATCTCTCCCAGGGGCTTTCTTAGCTTTGGTTCTTCTGATGATGGCTGCAACTTCTGCTGGCGAAGTTGAAGGGATGTTGCTGCCTCGCTGGAATCATCCTGACTGCCCTTCTGACAGTTGCTTCGTGGTGTAAGTCATCGTTTGGGTGGTGGTTTACCCTGGCATCACTCTCGATTGCTTCCGCAAACGCTTCAGCTTTGCCGCCATCTGTAAATACCAGACCTTGCGTTACGTGGAGAGCTGGAATCATGGTATCTTCTCTTCTTAGGGCCTTTTGCATACTCCATATGCTTTGGTCCTCAGGATTGAGCTCTCTCAGACGGTTTTCCCATTTCCGGTTCTTATAGTTCCGTAAAGCTTCTTTCAGCAATTGCCCTTGACGGTTAAGGGCGATTCTGTTTTCTTCTCTAGGGTGTCTGCGGAATGTCCTGCGTAGCCTTCTATGGTTGATGATTTTTCTGCGGATGGAAACCGAGAGTACTTCATGAATTACCGGCAATTTCGTAGTGACCGAACTTCTGTAATTATGACGTGCAACATAAATAAGAAAATCAATTTATTAAATTATGACCCGACTAATAGTAATCAACTATATTTGCCTTCAACTTCCAAACACTTTACTACTCTTTTTTAAGAATTTTGCACTCGCGCTAACATTTCAGGTGTCACTAACAAGCAGGCAGAGCGAATTCTCTCCTGCATATCATCTGAGGTGGTCTGTGCAGTGGCCATCACTTGATCTTTTATATAACCCGACAAATAAAATCAAGCGGCGTCAGATCTGGAGATCGCGCAGGCCAGTTGACCGGACCACCGCGACCAATCCATCAGTTTGAAAATATTTCATCTAAATGACTACGGGCCTCCACGGCATAATGTGGTGGAGCCCCATCTTGCTGAAACCACACATTCATGTTCTGGTTCAATAACTGGGGATAAACTGTTTCTTAACAAGTTGGTGTACATATTTCTATTTAAATGTCTCAAAAAAATGGGGACCAATAATTCTATCCCGAAGTATACCACATCAAATATTAAACGACCAGGAATGTTGGTTGGGCACAGTTCTGTTCCAGTAAGGATGTTCCGCCGCCCAATAGTGCAAATTATGTCTGATTAGCTTCAAAAAAATATTCTAAAAATTCCTTTCAACATCGTAAATGTTATCTGTAATTTATCTGCCCGCAGTTGGAAAATGTGGCTTCATCAGAAAAAACAATGTTTTCCAAAAATCATTATCCTCCATTTACCCCGTGACCCAATTGCAAAACGTGACGCGGTTTTGAAAGCCTTGTCCATACCGTTCTTGGTGGAGTGTGATATGGGATGGATGAAATTTATACCTGTGCAATATGGTTATGACCGATTTTTGGCTTAGACCAGCATCTCTAGCAAGACGTCTAGTTCCCACATATTTGCGTCTGTTGCAGTGCATTTACGTTTTCGCATTTTTTTTTCTTAAGCTACCAGTAGTGCGACCTCTGGTTTCTAGCATTTGAAAGCCATGTGGGATTTTGGATTGTTAGGAAATCTTTGCGCCCACAATAGCGCAGCTTCTCTGTAATTCTTTCTGCACTCTCCCAAAATTAACAAGTCAACTTCCGTATTAAAATTATTTTCCATGTTTAATTACGATAACTTGAGGAAAAGAGCTTTAAAACATCAATTAACGCTCACAGTGAGGTGTTAATTTCCAGTACTTTTCCATAATGGAATATTTCAATAATTTTCTCATATTCTTATGGGTGTTTAACACAAATACCAAATATACTGTTATCCAAGCAACTTTATTTATTCTTACACAGTACATTCAAACTTACGAATTAATTAGCCCTGCGGATTTTATGAAGCAGACGGCATAACGTTTCTGAAACGTACAAATTCCCTTTTGTAAAATATTGAAAATGTGTATGTTTCCATTAAAAAGTTGTTACTATTATATTATAAAAAACACGTTCAAAGAGAGTGGTATTACATTTACTTACACCTAGGTCATCTATATAATAATTTAAACTGATATAACTTTATTATGTGCACGAACGATGAATAACTTAAGAGTTTAAGGATTTGGCGTTAGCTGATTGGTGGGTGTTCACAGCTCGGCTTGTCGGCTTTCTTGTACCAAATATACCTGAAACAAGCAAAATATAATATTTTAAATGTATTCAAATAGGAAAATCGCCCATACTTGGCTTCCGGGGACTGAGCTGGTGGTAACGAAGGTGCGGTGCTTGGCACGGATGAGGGACAAGCTACTTTCAGCAGTGTCGGCGCGGTCTTCAGCGGCTTCCAGTTCCCTTTGGAAGCGACGTACACGGGTTACGGATTGTTGAGATACTCCCTCCTAAATTCATAAAAATTCATCACTCAAGTCAGCTGCAAGTTGTATTTGTATTATTGCTCACATGTTCTTGTAGTTGCCTCTTGAACAACACGACTTTCTGGTTGGCTTTGTCCAAAGTCTCCTGCAGCAGAGCGATGTTCTTCTGGTCTTCTTCGCATTGGATCATTACTTCCTTAACAGTGCGTTCCTTCTTGCGCAGGATCTTGATAGTTTCAGCGTGACGGCGTTTTTCTTAAATCAAATACTCCGTTAAAGGACGTTTTTAAAATAGCTAAAAACTATCTCTGAAAGAAGTAGGAAGGTGGAATGTGAGCTTACCTTCGTCCAATTCTGATTCAATGTCATTAATGCGAGCTTCCAATTTGGTGATGATGCGCTTGCCTCCAACGATTGCATTGGCTTCCACTTCCTCCAAGCGAATGGACAAGTTCTTCACTTCAATTTCCAAAGACTTCTTAATGGCCTCAATTTTGACGATGCGTTCTTGTTCGTCGTGGAGGATTTCGACAGTGTGTTTCAACTCAGCCTGGAAAAACATTAAAGTAGGTAATCGTGTTGAGTTGATCAGTAAGTAATGTTTACCTGGACGCGTTGGTAGCGTTCATCGGAAATTCTCAATTCCTTGGTGATTTCGTCGTAATCGGCAACGACAGTGGATAGTTCCTGTTCGATCTTGGCCCTAGATGAAGCAATGTTCACGTTGATGGTGGTCAATTCATTGATGCGGGTGCTGGCTTCTTCGTACAGTTGCTCAGCTTGCTTCTTACCACGAAGGGCCTGCAATAGTTAACGAAATAATAACAAGAGGTCTGAAAAAAAAGTTAATTATCTCATCTCAGTTTGGATTTTTTGGTGCTGCAATTATATGACCACTTATAACGACCACTGTGTATTTTACGGCATAACTGTCGATTTAGCATTTTAAGCTTTTTACATAAGCAGCGCATTCGATACTTAAAATTCAGTCTTAAGGCAGTTGTAAATTAGAGAGCATCAAGTGTTTTTCGCTGTTGTACAATCCTTCGGTTTGTAAAATTAAAGTTGTTTAAAAACGATTGTTTTACGACAAGAAACAAAATGTACCCATTCGGTGCTGTTTCAGTTTTCAAGTTTTTGTCGAAAATCGATCACCAGTGAAAATCTTCCTGTGCAGTTACGATCCCAGAACATTTTTTTGAGAAATCGATCGTGCAAGTAAGTTCGGTGTGCCACAAGAGAAACCGGTAACCAACAAGTCTGATTGAAC
This sequence comes from Dendroctonus valens, assembly GCA_024550625.1. NCBI lineage: Eukaryota > Metazoa > Arthropoda > Insecta > Coleoptera > Curculionidae > Dendroctonus > Dendroctonus valens. Next base: position 134,125 of record JAJTJO010000091.1, read on the forward strand.
AGTCCAGGAAGCCTGCAACAGCCGAGAAACTACAGCCTCTTCTTTCCTCTTCTTAGACCACGCACGAGGTCGTACCCGGATAGTTTATTTTCCTGAGCGGCATCGTTCGATACAGGAGCAAGTAGTGAAAAAATCTTAAGCAATTAATTCCTATAATCGTACAGCTTGTTGGTTAAGAACAATTTTAACTTTAACTTTAACAACCCGTTCTTCGGAAAACGAAGCATTTGCAGACATACGAATCAGAAGCAAACTGCCATTATTTTTTCATGCAGAATTACCCCCTGAAGTTTGTCGCACTTATTTACTAACTCCCTGTATGAACAGCTCATTCGACATCAAAAATACAGTTTTAAGTCAGTTGTAGTTTTTCAAAAACGATTGTTTTACGACCAGAAACCAAATTCTACCTCTTGTATTGATATTGATATTGATAAATATGTTGTATTTCGCTGATAAAATATTCGGCAAGCAATTTTTTCTGTTTTAGTATTATTTAGTAAAATACCTGCGCTTTAGTTATATTTTCGGTGCAAGAATTTGGAAAATTAACATTTTTTAGATAAGTTGTACACGTTCCAGTAGTACCCTTCTTACGGGCAGATTTGATAAATATCAAAGTCCCGCTAAATTAAGAACGTCTACTTACAGATTCGTAGTTGCCCCTGATTTCCTCAGCTTCAGCAGTCAAAGCCTGCACTCTCCTGGAAGCGACACTCAGTTGATCTAAAGTGACCTGAAACAATCAAAATTCTCCAATCGTATATGTTCAACTCCAACATTTCTCCGGATATTTACCTGCAATTGTCTTTGGATTTCTTCATAATGAGCCTGGATTTCGGTGAGTTGGAACGATTGTTTCTTGATCGTTTGCTGCAAGTTGATGTTGGTCTTGTTGGCACTGTCCAGAGACATTTCCAACTCGGTGATTTGGATTTGCAACTTCTTCTTGATGCGAGTAACCTCGGTCTTAAGACGGGTCTCAGCTTCAACGACGCGAGCATTAAGCTGCTCAATTTCAATGCTGGTGGCTTTGCTGCAATCAAAAATAAAAACACCGTTAAATAAGGATTGAGTAGCTTTGATAAGCTCAGTTTTGGGAAAATATTAACGCCCTAAATACATGCCTTGAAGCACTTTGAGTTGTTTAGTTGTTGTAAGCATGGTGGTGGTAAAGTATTATGTTTAAAAGTGGTTTTTTGAAGAGTTTTCTGTAAACAGTAGCATTCCAGTGTCTGTTCCAACTGGCTACACCTAATTTCATGTTGTCTTGGGCAGGAATGATTATTTCTAATTATAATCTTTCACTTAGCATTTTCAAGACCATAAGGCATTTAATTTGGCAGACACCGTGCATTGCCTTCGATCAATCTTAATTGCGTTATATTTTTAGGTGATCCAATTTGTGACGCACTTATGTAACGAATATGAAAATTCTCAGGGTCTTTTGCCTGCCAGGATTCTAAGTCTTAGTTCAAAATCAAAGGAATATTTAAAGTACACCATTCCATAAATAGATGTTTATTTTAGCATTTGAAAACGCATTTTAAGTGTTATATGTAAGTCACCTTTGATCAATGTAATTATACGTAGCTCTACGGTCAAATCCCCGAAGCTCTTGGCTGAGCGTCTCCAGAGGTTGTGTGATGGATTCTTCCAGCTGCGAAGTCATTCTTTCGTCCATAACTTTGACGTGCGTTCGGAAACATCGCCCAGTAGTTACAGCCCTCATCTGGCTGACTTGAGAGATTTTCAAGTCTTGATCAATAGACTCTGCTATGGCTTTGCGACTCTTCGCCAGCAGTTGAGCCTCGATGGACTTGGCCGATTTGCCTCTCAAGTACTTCTGTTGAGCCATCAGCTCTCGCTCAATATCCCTGTCCCGTTCGGGGTTGTAGTCGATATCGTCCACCATTCTGCTCTTCAGTTTTCTGATTTCCTTTACAAGCTTGTTCTTCTTGCGTTCTTCCTGTTGAATTTTTGTGGTGATTCTTGCGGCACTGGCCGACTCGGCTATCACAAAACTGGAGCTGGCATGCGAGCGTCCAGCTGCTAGTCGAATTTTGGCACTTCGCTCCGTTTTGGCTGATAATTTCGTTAGGTCTTGTTCACTGTAACTGCGAACGCGTAATGGGTCAAACTGGCTTAAACCCAGCTCCTCAGTCCAGGGAAGGTGGGGGTTTGGCATTTTTCGTCCAGATGATTTTTCCTCAATAAAGTCCACCATTGGTTGGTAATAGTTCATGCCAATGCCATAATTATAGTTGTAATATTGGGTTTTTGGTCGCCATTTGGTTCGAGGATTCCGGGAATCTGTACAAACGTATTGGCTGCCAGACATTTTCACACAAATTCGTCAATATCGTTCGATTCTAGCGACTTTTCAGCAACTGGTTCAGCGCTCAGGCTATATGGATTTATATTGGGGGAATCAAATTGTTTGGCATAATATTTTTAACGATGTATCATGCGTGTATTTTTAATTTAATTAAAATCGGACTATTCATTAATTAGGGCGCCTATGTGTATTTAAGTTCAATTGGTTCGAATTTATTTATTAGCAAACATCTGTTTATTTATAGGGCAAAACACATTCACCTGACGTAGCTTTGTGATCGGGCCAAACTATTTAAAAATTTATTTGCACTTTGCTTTTTGATCCAGAGTTTCATAACACTTATTTTTCTAAGGTCAGCTGAGTATTTTATTTTTTCTATGTCCTCACTTTTAACCAATTTTAGTACTGTTCCTATAAGGGCTAATCTCATATCTCTAACTCTCAAATATCAAATAATCAGGACACCAAACCATACAAACGTAAGTTAGTGCTTGGTGTTTTGGAAGCAGAGTTTTATCCACATATTTTACACAGGAAAAACATATTAGTGAGTTAACTATATCGTATTAACTTAACAGGCCCGATTTTTCCAAGGAAATCTCAGGGGAGCGGAATATTTAAAATTCATGTAGGAGGAACTAGTTTTCCTCCTCACTTTCAAAGTAAGTATCCAGACCAGATAGATTACATCTGCCTGGTAAGGAGGACATTGGCCTCCAAAGTCTCCGGATTTAACACCTATAAACTATTCCTTCTGGAAGTACTTGAAAAGCAACTTTTTAAAGATTGAGGAGTTTCTGGAGTGTTGATTCATTTTCGCCAAAGGAATTGGAAATGTTTTTTTCAACAAGTGTTCAAACAAGTTTCAGTTCCGTTTAGGATATCGTCAACTTGAAAGAAAATAGTCGATATCTCAAATTTGAATCATGCTGCATAAAATTTTCTTATATCTAACCGAGCGCAACTTAAAACTCTAATCGACATGTCCGACGATATTTCCAAAAGAAAACTTCAGAATTTGCTGAATTTATTCCAAGTGAGAGACTCGCATTGTATAGATTTATACGGGGTGTCAATTTGAAAACTTCCCACCGTTGATATTTCTCTTACAGTTAAAAATATTAAAAAGCGGAAAGACATGTCAATTTGATTCGTAAGGGGGACACTTCAAATTAATATTTTTAGCCTTCCTGTTTCAACCCCCTAGGAGGGGTGGATGTCCCACTTAGAATCTTAAATGGGAATGGGGTTCAAGTGGCACATCGCTTAAAAGGGCCTTCAATTCTCTTTTCACGGGCATGACCCTCTTCTGCCTCTTCCTCGCTACGCTTACGGGTGGTACCGTTTCAAACTTTATTTGAAAATAATTGTTTATTATATAAATTGTCCATATTGGAGTGACAAAAACCCGCATATTTTTCGAAAAAGACATACACAATATCCTCAAAAAGTTAATGTTTGGGCTGGTATTCTTGGAAATCCAAAAAAAATTCCTTGGTTCCAGTCAATATTGGTGTTTATTAGTTAAAATTTTTTACATATTTCGGTGTCTTTCGCCACCATCATCAGTTTGTATGTATGGCTGTTTCCACCTTCACGTTTGACAAACTATTCTAATATAATATAATATAAAACTAATAGTTTGTCAAATCTGAAGGTGGAAACAGCCATACATACAAACTGATGATGGTGGAGAAAGACACCGAAACGTATTTGCAAAAAATCTTACCTAATAAACACCAATATTGACTGGAACCCAGGAATTTCTTTTGGATTAAATTAAAATCCAGTCAGGAAAGTATACACAATAATTCTTGGAAATGCCATTATTGGTCCTTTATTTATTGAAGGAAACTTGACAGGTGATTTACGTTAAGATGCTTGAAGAGACCATTGAGCCTCTTATCACGCATGAGCTAGAAACTCAAATGGATGCAGAAGGTAATTCAGTTTTACAGGAGGATTGGTTAACATTCCATCAGGACCGTGCTCCACCTCATTATTTTCTTCCGGTCCGACAGTGGTTAAACGAGAGATTCCCGAATAGGTGGATTGGCAGAAGGGTACCAATTGAATGGCCTCTAAGATCACCTGATTCAACACCCTTAGACTTCTTTCTTTGGGGACATCTGGACATGGTTTGGAAACATGGTCCATTGTTTATAAGACACAACCTGATACCGATAATCTTAATACGCGAATTGCAGCAGAATGCCGGTCAATTCCCGGTGAAGTTTTCCGAAATGTAAGGGAGGAGTTCGAAAACAGACTTTATTATTGTTTATAGGAAAATGGACAACATTTTGAACAACTGATAAGACACGCAATGCGGAAAAGTTTAATTGTGTCTGCAACTTTGGAACGCGATTAGTCGGAAACCTCTGGACAAAAAGCAACATAGACTAGACAAGTAGGTTACAAGAGAATTGAAGGCCCTTTAAAACGATGTGCCACTTGACCCCCATTCCCATTTAAGATTCTAAGGGTGACATCTACCTCTGTTAGGGGGTTGAAAGAAGAAGGCTAAAAATATTTAAAATGATAAATCACTCTTTTACACTTTTCTGGTGAATTCCATCTGATTCGATAAATTTAAATAAATCAGTGTGTAGACATGACAAACGCGTATAAGATTATACATTCCATCTCTTCTTTACCTATCTTGTATTTGTCTAAAGATAAATTGTAGAAAAAAATATTCAGAAAAGCTACATAAAACAGTTTGTTTTGTATTTCAAAGTGACTAAATCAGTATATCATAAATAAATTCAACTTACAGAATATAAAATACAAAAAAACAAACCGTTTCAGTTGAAAGTTTTTATTTAATATTATTTATTGAACTATTTTACTAAAATAAATAATAAATTTTCCAAGTTTTTCTCGATCACGTTCGCTCTTATATAGAGGTAGCTACTGAAACGTTATATTATAAAGCTTAGTAAAAATATAAATTGTTAAAAATGTTGCACCATTAAAGTTTGGCTGTCTGTTGAAACATTTATTAGAGGAAAAGCTTTCAAGCTTTTGGCTTTATCCAATAAAGTATACACAATAATTTATCTAAGAGCTGCACAGTTTTTTTTGAGCTGGAAGATTTTTTTATTATAATATATAAATAAATGTTGTTAAACTGATAAAATTTCAAACACAGAAAATCTTCATTGTTTAGTTTCAAATACTATACAGGGCGAGTCAGCACTCTTAAAGGCATGGTCTTAATTTTTTGCCAAAAGCTCGTTAAACTTATTTTATTGCTCACTAAGACATTATCTTGTACTATCCAAGGTGTTAAAATAGAGAAAATGAACATAATATTTTAAAAGAAATCACAGTTCTATTTCAAACGGACGTATTTCAAACGGAAGTTTGAAGAAAAGCAAAACTTATTATTTATATTATATCAACTGTAATAAAACACGTTTTTTCTTAAACTGAAAAGCGGTGCAGCGCGATTTCAGCTTGTTAGTTTTGTCTTTCGTTACTTGGTTTTTATTACAAGTTGACTAAATCATCAATATTATGCGTATAATCGGTATAACTGCTAGGATTTATTGAAGAAATATGTTTTTTATTCAAGTTGAGGTGTGTTTTTTCATTGGCGACATAATTCTTATTTAATATTTTCAGCTTCTGAATAAATTTCGTTTCATATTCCAGTAAGAAACTGATAAAAGTTGATTGGAAATGTAAGACATTGTTTTTTCCATTACATTTTCTTGTCGAGTGTTTCATTTCTGTACGCAAATTCTGAATTAAGAGATTAAGAATTGTCTAAAGACGAATTAATTTAATATTGAAGTAGTCTTCCTGCGGCGTCTTGCTAGCGCTGCGGATTTTAAACTTTTCAAGTTTTATTTCAAGCCCCAGTTTTTCTAAACGTATTTTCGTCTGCAACTTTATTGGCGCGTAGAAGTTTGTTATTCGCACTGTTTCTGATTACCACCACATCAATAAATAAATGGGCTGGAATTCCAGACCGTCCTTAACATTCAGTAGCATATTTCCGTTACCTTCAGTGTAAAACTCTTTTAACCATCTGGTTTAGCCAATGGCTGCCTTATTGTATACGTGCATAACAACATTTTCACTCAAAGTTGTTACCGCACTTTTCACATATGCGTAGATTTAAATCTTCAAACCTACATTTTCGTGAAATTCAGTGGACTCAATAATGAACATTTTTCGGTTCATCTGGTTTCATTGATTAACTTACCGGATAGCTTCAATTTCCTCATCCTTCTCAGCGAGACGTTTCTCAGCTTCGTGACGGAATTGAGCCAATTCGGCGGACAAGCGTTGAGAACGTTGTTCTTCAGCTTTACGTCCCTAAAATACATAATCACAACTTACTAACTGAAGGAGTTTGTCACCAAATGTTAGATGAATAAAGTTCTCATATGAATATTAATCATTGTAATGGTAAGAGTTGATACTTTCAGTTGCTTCTAAAGAAAGAAACATTTGCTCTAAAACATCGAAGTGATTTCGATGGAAAGGTGATAAGGAGCTTTTGCAAGTCACTTTGTAGATGTGGAAATCTCATCATGCATTATTGCATCAAGATCGGACTTGGACAGACTTTTTTAAACATTTTCATCATTCATTCGTTGCCATTGGCATCATTTCAGGCCGTAAAGTAAGTAAGGAAGCTATAAAAATTGTTGTTATTTGTCAGAGCTTCAGGATAAAAGGAGCTCTAAAAAATCTTTAGTAATCAAGAGAAGAGCACGTAACGTGTCCAGTTAGAAGCAAACATCAGTAATTTAAAAGGATTCTCTTTCCTCGATCAAAAATTTATTATAAATGAAACAACATGCATCATGAAAACATCAATCTCATACTTACAGCTTCGGCTTCCTTGTAGGCAGCGGTAAGTTCTTCACGCTCATTCTCCAAACGACGAAGTTCCAGTTCCATTTCGTGGAGACGACGGGTAAGTTCAGAGATGGTCGCCTTGGCGTCACCCAAATCATCTGGATTAGAATTATTGGATTGTAAAAATCAAACATTTCAATGATTTTTACAGTGCTTACCGCCCAATTTCTTGTTCTCTCTTGCCAAAGCGTCCTTCAACTCCCTGGTCTTGTCCAATTCGTGGACGGTGCGTTGCAACTCAGAAACTTTAGTCCTCAAGTCTCTCTGGCTTTGTTCGAACAACTGAACGGTTTCATCCAACCTGCTCTTCAGGTCGATGTTGATGCGCTCCAACTGTTCCACGCGTTTCTGCAGTTCCCTAGAGAATATCAAATTTTTATTTTTGACAATCCCTTGGATCGATCCAACTTGGGGAGAAACTTAGGTCTTAAGAGTGAATTACCTAGCGGTGTTGTTGGCCTTCTCCAAGTCAATGATGAGGACTTCAACTTCAGATTGCAGACGAGATTTCTGCTTTTCCAAGTTGTTCACCTTGACGAGGAGAGCTTCAATGTGCTCTTCTTGCTCTTGGATGCGAGCGCTGAACTTGCGGCGCAGTTCCTCGACTTCTTCGGCACGGGCAGCGGCCTCAGTTTCGAATTTAGATTTCCATACCTATCAAGCCATTAGAATATATGAAATATATTGCGTATATTAGCGCAAAAAGCTTTGACATACCTGAACTTCTCCTTGGGATTTGACCAATTGTCTTTCGAGGTCTAATCTGGCCTCGCTCTCCTCTTCAAGTTGCACCCTAACAGATTCGAGTTCAATTTCAACTTGGTGAAGGTTGGCCTCCAAAATTGACCTCCTTCTTTCGTCATCTTCGGCACGACGACGAGCGTCATCGAGTTGACCGGCCAATTGGCTCTTGAGGTAGATCACGTTTTCAAGATTGACCTGCGAAAATAATTACTTAAGCCTTGATAACTTGGATATATTGAGCAATTTACCTTGATGTCTTGAACCTCCTTTGTGAGCTCGATGTTCTCTTGTGAAAGGCGTTGTTTGTGAGAGGTGATGTCAACAACGGTACGGTTGAGCTCTTCGATTCTGATGTTGAGTTCATTGATGGTGATTTCCAATTTTTCCGCATGTTTCACGGAAATGAGACGTTCCTTGTTGACACTTTCCACTTGGGACAGAAGCTCGTAGACTTCGCTTTGGAATTTGGATTTTTCCTTTTCAGCCCTGCAATTCGCAACGCATTAGAAAAATGGCGCTTTAAAAAGTTTCCTGGCACCGCAACTGATTTACACCATCAGCCATAAAACGGCACCCTGGCTGTGAATAAATTGTTTCAGGTATTCTCGTAAAGTTTGGGAAACTGTCGTTCTCGCAGTAAAAGAATCCAATTTTCCCAACGAAAATAACTAAAACATTCTCATAACTGGAGCACGGTTATTTAATCCTGTTTGTTTGACTTCTAAAAATACGGTGCGGTGTTTATCGTGTAGGTAGGTTTGATCTGTTGGTTTGGAACGACTAAAGTGCCAATTTTCTAAAATTTTGAAAATTAATGTTGACGTGTTAAATAACGTATGGTTTTTGTGAGCCGGATTAATGGGGTTTCATTAATTACTAGCGTATAACATGTAACAGAGATTTCCGGAATATGCTAGATTTTTAATAAGAAAAAAATATTATAGAACTTGAATAATAGGTAAAGCTCATAGGAAATATTTAGTGAATTTTATCAGAAAAAATATGTTTGTGGATGATACAGCTGGAATGTTGAATTTTGCTGCTTGTTTCTCTTGTAATGAAGGAAGTTAAAAACGAGTTGAAGATGATAAAACTACAAACGCAGTTAACGAGAATATGAGTGAGTTGTTAGAAAATAATTAATGTCCAAGCTTGTGAAAGAAAACATGAAATGCAAGAACAATTTAGGCGGCGTTCTTTGTATTAAGCAGTTCAAAAAGTTTAAGTAAACTGTTTTAAAAAAATTCGTACTTTTTATTGCTTTGATTTCTCTTCCATAAGCTTTTTTATAAGAAATATTTGGATATACTTTATTTCAACAACATACACATTTTATTAAAATTAGTTAATATAATGCAAACTTTTTTGTTAAATTTTATATTTTAATTTAACCTTGATTTTGCAAGCTAAACTCTAGCCGACATAGAAACATACAAATATAATATACAGGGTGATTCACAACCTTATGGGCACAGAGCAGGGGCGTGTAGAGGATCTCAAAACAAGTCGAGTTGCCATTTAAGTTTTTTGCTCAGGCCCATGGTTAACGAGATACAGGGTGCTAAAGTTTTAAAAAAATTTAAGTATTTTCTCTTTAACTCCTACAGTTTATGAGATATTTTGCTCAACTTTTTAACGTAGGCTACTGTTTAGACTCTCTACCCGTAGGTAAGCTAACTGGTTGCGAAAATCTACAGAATGTTCTATCTACAGACCGAACAAATTTTTGAAGTTGTTGCCTAATTTAAGATTTTTTTTTATCTCTTGCTGTTTTGCTCTTTGTTTTCACAGAAGAATCCTCTTCACTGATGAAGCCTGCTTTAGGCGGAGGGGAATCACAAATCTACACAACAGCCATGAATATTCCGATCAAAATCCACAACTACAATAACCCATCATTACAAAAGAGAATTTAAAATTAATGTGTGGGCCGGAATCGTTGGGAGATATTTATTTTACCAGTTATTTTACCTAATCGTTTGAACGGTGCAAGTTATTTGCTTTTCCGACAAAACACTCTTCCAGAGCTTCTTGAAGATTTGCCTTTACAATTGCGAGTTGACATGTGGTATATGCCTAGGCATTTCTCTATGAACGTACGTGAATTTTTGAATCTACAGTTTTGAAGTCAATGGATAGGTCGCGGAAATAATTGCCCTCAACGCTGGCCACCGCGGTCGCCAGATTTGAATAAGTGTGATTTTTTTTGTGGGGGACTTTAAAAGAATTTGTATATTCAACGCCTGTTGAAACTACAGAAGATTTATGGAATCGTAACAGTAATAGATGTAGCATTATAAAAAATGACATTCAATTATTGGATAAAGTTGAGTTTAATTTTCGGCGAAGGGCCTATTTATGCTTAAGAGAAAACGGAGGCTATTTTGAACAGCCCCTTTAGTTTATTACATTAAAATTAAATAATTTAAACTTATTTAATTTTATGAATTTAACTTCAAAATAAATTGAAATATTCGTTACATTTTTGTGAATTTTTATTTGGATTATGTTATAGCCGATAAACCTCAATTAGTGTAAATTAAATTAAAGTAAAAAAAAACCGTTAAAGTTAACTCGTCAGCCATCCCTATTTTAACTTCAACTTGCACTTCAAGCTGTCACAAAAAAGGTGAAACAAAAGACACAAAAAAAATTTTATAAGAAAATTCATAGAAAATCACCCGGAAACCCTACATGGACTCATGTTTGTGCAAATAACTCGAAAACAAGGGCAGATACGAAAAAAAGATTAAAAAATGCTTAAATTGAACAACGAATTCAAAAATTTAAGGGAAGAGCATCTGAGAATTTCAGAATCACTATAGAGCTAAGGTGGATGTGGTTATGATTATTTAGTATTTATTCCAGTGTATTCCTGGGTTTCAGTCAATTTTATTGTTTATTATTTAAAATGTTACAAATACGTTTCGGTGTCTTTCTCCACCATCATCAGTTTGTGTGTATAGTTGTTAACACTTTAACATTCAACTGGTCACACGAGTCACACGAGATCACATGATATTATTAAAGTCGCTCAAGTTCAAGTCAATTGTAATAATTGATAAGTATTTCTAACCCTCGGATTCAAATTTACGCTCAAAACCGTTTCATCATGTATTGGTTACTCTGCGTTAAAACTTTTTCTCATAAAACACCTTTTCTAGCCACCCCCAAGACAAAATAACTGAAGATATTTCGGTCTGGTGACAGTGCTTTCAATGAACCATATCTTTTACCATCAAATACAATTTCTTTTAAAATGAACCATATTTTTTTCAACCTATCTAATTCACTTTATTTTGCTTTAATAATGTAGAAAATACATAAATAAACTTCATTTTTCACTGTCCCCTCATACAGATAAACAAATAAAATAGACAAAACTCTGATAATGACTTCTTACATATACATTTTTTAAAAATTATTACATTTTAAAACTAACATTTGTAAAAAGATTATCACACAAAACCAAAATCGATGCTTTAACGTGGTTATTTGTAGTAATGTTTAATTTTTCAGGATCGTGAAGTTGTGCTCCTTCAAGTGAAGAGTAAATGAAAATAACGAAAGCAACATTTAGAAGATTATTCTTCTGTATATCATACTTTCAAATAAGTTATTTTTAAAAAGTTAATTTTTTTGACATATTTTCAGCTAGAAATATTAAGTACATACATTAAACTAGTGCAATTTATCGGATCTTTATTATTTATAAAGTGTCGCATTTATAAATTCTCACTAAAAGAATAAAGAGAATTTCCTATCTTGAATTAGTTACCATTTAGTAACTTTTTTCTGGTTGAGAAGGTTCTGTGCCGCTGAATTGTTTCCGTAAAAATTGACTTCGGTACACTTCCTCTTCCATCTGCTGAAACTTTAGGTTTTCTGGAACTTCTACTTACTAAATCACTCATTACTGATTTACAGTATTGCAGTTAACGCTGGTAATTAATTTGCAAAATAAATCATTTGGGCTTTTAGCTGTTTAACGATTGTGGAAATAAATAGTTCATCCTAGGAGGTTAATTTGGATTTTAGTGACTAGGAAGAGCTAAAAGTCGATTTTATGAAGTTGGTGTACAGGAAATGTTCCATGTGGCGATATTGCGAGTTCAGCGAAACGCTATAAGGAAGTGCAAACACAGTGTATTTTTGGTGAGAAAGCAATAGCAAAAAGTATTTAAAAGTTCCGCTAAATAACGATTAAAATCGCTAAAAGTGGGAGGAAATTTATTAATAGCTCGTCAGCGAAACAATAAAACGTGAAACATGCAAGATTGTGCAGGATTTTTCAGCAACTATCAAACACATTACTTAGCCAAATGGAACGCTATCCAGGACAAATATGGCGAGAGGTCCACAAGGAAGCTATTTATAACAAAACGACTGAGACCGACCGAAAGCGAAAATTTTGTATACGATTTTCAAACCGATCGCAGATGTAGCTCAGTTTTTTACTTTTAATATTTTGCAAATTTATTTCAGTTGCTCGAAACGCGTGTTATGTGAGAATGGCAATAGTAGCAAATAACTAGTTAACAGTAAATGAAAATATCATATTAAAAGTTTAAATAACGCTAATGACATTTTGGAAAATAAATCTTAGGACAGGGAGACAAACTGCAAAAATGATGAACCAAACTAGAAATAAAAACTACTCAACAAAACATTTCCGAACAGGATGAAGAAGATAAAATATCACTTATACAGAGTGTTTCATAATAGTGTTGAAATTGTTAAGCGATGTAATTGAGATAAAATTTCCATTGATATGGTTGGACGCTGGTCCCGCATAAATTTTCATAATTTAATACCGTTCCATACTTTGAATGAACCAAAATAGTTCTTTTTGGCGTTGTTTCTCTTACAAATGTACTACATATGAGCCAAAACCCATAAGTGAAGGTATTAAGAATACATTTTGAATAATAAAACTTATTTTTTCATATAATTAATTTTTAACAACAGACAAAATATAATTTTCACTGATATTTGCACATCATTATGAAGCAGACTGTATATTATTTTTGATTTATTACTATGATTCGTATGTTTCCATTGAAAATATTTAAAACGTTCACTTTTCGATAAGCACCTTGCTTTGAAACAACTTTGCATACGACATACATGAACTGAATTTTCCATTCAATAATAAATATATCTATAAAAAGATTTAGGTTCACACAGTATTTGGAGCGAATGGCTTTTGATAATCATAAATTTTCTTTTAATAAACACAGCGAGTGTCTGTTTGTGTTTTCATCCAGAACCTTCAGTAACTTTTTCTGTCTTGTCTTTTACTAGTAGATTTCTTTCAATAACCTTCAACTTCTTTGCTGACTAGTCATTTATTGTTTGCTCGATGAACTTTTAGCTGACTTTAGCAGGACGTATTGGAAAGAGGATTAATATAAGAAATTGCATAAACACCATAAGTTTGTGTTGATATCGAGTTGTGGCATGTTGAAGTTGGATAAATATTTGGATTATTTTATTACTTTGCTATTCTGGATTTAGAAGCAGCATGTCTATTTTTGTATCAGCTATCTGATTTTAAGTCAATATGAACTGTTTCTAATGGTCGGTTAGGTAATTAAGAGTAGTGCGAATTTCGGTCTGATTTGTTTCTATCTGCTTTTAAAACTTCTGTTCGCACTTGAGGTTCGAAGTGCTTAACATTCAGACGTTATAAAAAAAATTAAATAGTCCTACTAAACTTTTACTGACTGTGAACTCTAGTGAAGCTTACCTAGATTTGGCTTTAGCAAGAGTGTCGATTTGGTCTTGGAAATCAACAACGATCTCCTGATGCTTCTTCTTGAGGATGGCAGCTGTTTCTTCCGATTCGATGTGAACGTCCTCAAGAAGTTTGCGCAGCTTAAGCAGTTCGGTATCGCGTTTCTTATTGATTTCAAACTGAGAAAAACATCATAATTAGAAATATTTCTAGCTGTTAGCTATCTAAATAAACTTAATAAACTTCATATTAACACTATTTTGTATGATTTTATCATTGCTTTTATTGTAATTACCTGGCTTTCAGCACCTCCTTCAGCTTCCTCTAAACGTTCAGACAGTTGAATAACCTGTACGCTGAGATCGGCTTTTTCTCTCTCAATCTGCAAAATATGCCCAAGAATTATTATTTAAGCTATTAAATAGTGCATTTTTACAATTGCCACTTTAGCACAAAGCAATCACGGAAGCAGATGGAAAAAACAACATTTAGGAAAGCACTTTATTACAACGATAATCCATGTAAAAGGATATAGGCGATTATCTCGAGTAGCGTATAATGAACATTTTGAATTTGATGGAAAATATGATGCTATTGTGATTATTTTTAATTTCCAGGGAAAATTACTCCCAAATTTTAGTGTTAGGCAGCCTTAAAAGATTTTAAACAGCAATGAGAACATATTATTTTTATCTGTTAGATTCATACGTTTTAAATATATTATATCTATTATTATATTATATATATCAGATCAAAGTGAAAGCGATGAAAAAAATGAATTTTGAATCAAAAAGTAAATTTATAACGATTTCACTTTCTTGTGATTTTCTTAATTAATTTTTAATTTATGTTTGGTACTTTTCATGATCTAAACGAAATCGAAATTTGTGTTGTTGTGTTATTAATGATAATTTTAACGAAATACAGCTGAAAACACAACGTAAAAAAACATAGAAGATAAGAGAAATTTATCAAATATTTAATTATTTATATACATAATATGAGATATTTTCACCCAGAAATAATACTTTAGAATAGAAGAAGAATTTTAGCAAATTTCAGTTGTAACAACAGGTTTCTACCCAAGTTTCATCAATATAAGGAAACTTATTTTAAATAAGTTTAACAACATCGTTTTGATATTTGCGGCTTTAAAAGTTTATTTAGTTTTCAAGTACATTATTTAAAAATGAATCATAAACACTGTTAGTCATAAAGTTTAATCTATGATTATTTTTAGGAAATTGCCTTTATAATTCGAGATTATTTTGTTATTTATTTGCCAGGTTTTCATATTAGGCCCTGTTTTTGCTATTGATTTTCCTCTTTCTTTGTGTTTTGAGTTGTATTCTTTAATGAATATATTTCAAATGGCGTTTTCGGCTTTACCATTTTGTGAGCTTCAATGAAACGATAGTTATAACTTATTCATGGCCATAAAAATTATTAAAACTTTTTTCTTGCATATCTTTAAAATAGTAATAATCTCAGCTACAAAAAACTATTAAACCATAGAGAGAAAATCCACTACACATTTTGTATTTTTCTCTTCGTTGTACTTTCAATGCATAGCCTTAAATGCGGTGAAGCAAGAAGAAAATCGTTTCAAAATATAAAAATCCATAACAGTAATAACAAAAAGATTACACAGATAAAGCTGGCTCTAAAATAGATTTAAATTTATTTAGCTTCAATTATATGTGTTTTCGTGTTTAAGTACTTGTAAATGTCGTTATATTTTTGGCACTGCAGAACTAGTTTTTGCAAAGGAAATTTTTTAAACTGGGATTCTTGATCATTTTGCATTTAACAACTTGAAATATATTTTTGTATAACAAGCGGCAGAAATATTTAAAACGCCATATTCCAAAAAAATTTAAACTTTTTTTATAAATATGCAATATGCAATATGCAGAAAATTATTTATCATCATCATCATCTGCGTTAGGTTTTAATTTCTACAAAAATTGGTGCTCCAAAGATGTTAAGAACTGTGCTACCGTACAGGACATACACCTTGTGACTTGTATTTTTATAGATGTTTTTGTAATTTTTTACAAATTTTCTGTATTTTTTTACTTTAGAACATGGCCCGACTGGAATACGTTTTAAATATATTTCTCTGTATCTTCTAAACCTGCTTACTGATCATTATTTGTTGGATATCCAGAGCTAAGTGTTTGTTACAACATTTACTTTGAAGACCTATTTGAAACCAAATCTTCTATCTAACATTGAATTTAAATTTACCCATCTGGACCACATGGAAAATTTTATTCACGAATATAAGTAGTCTCGTTTATGTTAATGTTAATATGACAAATCCTTAGATTTAAACTTTATTAATTTCATAAATGTTTATGGTCTTATTGAATTGATGCTGGTAAAACATCTTAGATAGTTTACTCTGGTCATGTAGCAAATTGTGAAGCGATTTATGTTAACTTTCATTATTTTTGTTTTTACACAAATTTGTATTATTTATATTTAATTTTTACGCAATTTTCTAATTAATGAACTTTTGCCTTGAAGACGAGTGAAAGAAAATTTAAAGAATAGTAGCGGACTGGATACCGATCAGATTTACTACACTTCCAAGTTCATGTTTATTGAGAATTATTTATAGCTGGCTTGTAAAATGCAAAATTTTTATTGCGATAATTACGTGAATTGTTTTTCAATGCATGGCTCTCGTTTTGTGTCCCAGTGTAAGCTGTTTCTATAAATACCAAATTATTTAGGTTACCGAAATATTTCTGTAGGTGTGAAAAATCATATGAGATTATTTTCGGAATATTTCAGACAAATATTTTCTTTAGGAATGTTCACTTTATGGAAGGCATTTTCAGCTCGTTTGATTGACGTTCAACTTAAAGCAATCTTCATCATTTAACAAAGCTGTGAAAGCTCTCTTTAAATCAAAATGTTGTTGCTTCATGCTTGCAGGAACCCTTTACCCTTTAGAATAATCACAGTCATCAGTGATGGGTTTAATTCCAAAAAAACCATTTTGAATTATTATTTAAATTACTATAACAAAGTTGCTCGCACTTCAAACTTTTGCAAATATTGAAAATTCTACATCCTTCGCTCTGATTGACCATCACTCAAACTTTCATATTCTTCTCCAGTCAAGTGCTGTATTCAATTAATGTAAGCCATTAAAATTTTCAATACCATTCAGAATATTCCGTCGTTTTGTTTCGCTAGCATTAAGAATAAGTAGAATAATTTTTCATCTTCACTGAAAAAAAATTATCAAGTTTGAGAGATGACTCAAGTATATACTTCATCACTAAACCAGACAGTTTTCTACAAAAATTTCCAAAGAAAATATATTTGACACATTTTTGGCTTTCTCCAGCTGTCATGGGCAGCTTCGAGATGACGAAAAAAAAACTGTTTTTTTCGCAACCGGATTTTATTTTTAGCTAGAAATGAAACAGAGTACGAAGTAGATTGGACTGCATGAGCTAAATCGGAAAAGCACCTTGCCAAAAATTAAAATAGAACCATTGCTAACCTCGGGTTGATTCATTCCTCTATATTCAGGCTATGCGTAATGAATACCTACCCAAATTTCGATTTTTACTCGGTTTTTTTTACGCAAATATTATTGGGATTAGGCGTCCAAGTTGAAGG
The DNA here is from genome assembly GCA_024550625.1 of Dendroctonus valens. NCBI lineage: Eukaryota > Metazoa > Arthropoda > Insecta > Coleoptera > Curculionidae > Dendroctonus > Dendroctonus valens. The sequence continues at coordinate 151,464 of JAJTJO010000091.1, forward strand.
TTTTTTGAGCGCCACATTTTGATTGATCACCAAACAGACTGATTTAATTGAAAATATATTCCAGGCTCAAATATTGCTGAATTATTTAAAAAAATAATCAGTTTAGTTGCTCAGTTCCTCGATGGTTTAATGGGGTTTTTGCCGTAATAGCGCACTCCTTCCGGAGGACGAAGCCAGTGTTAAAATAAGCACGCCAATCAATTTAAAGCATAACATTACTTGTATAATGAAAAGCATTTTAGAAGAAGCAAATAAAGCAAATTAGTTAGCGGCAAACTAAATACCACAGTTAAATTTAGAGGTTTATGCAAGCCAAAAATTTCAACTACTCACTCTTGATCTGAGTTCTCTTTCTACTTCGAGGTCATCTTGGAGAAGACGAATTTTATCCTGGAAAAATAATTTGATGCAGTTTCATGATGTTAAATTGAAATATTCTGAAGTCCGCAATCAGTATAAAACTAATTTTCGTTGGTTCAACAGATTTTATTTGCACTTATAATTTTTTTTTGCTAAATCTGTCTTCGCTCAAATGCCAATCGTTGGGCTTCAGTTTCATTGTTTTTTTTTGCATTTAATCGCTTTTGCTGTGGCTTAAGTTGGGGACTGTTGATCAGTATTTAGGCGATATTTTCTTATGATTTTGTGTGATGATGAAGACAAGGTGCAGGGAGCAAAGACAATGTTTAGAATACTTGAATAAAACAGTCCTTTGATGAGTGATTAATTGAGGGCTCACGAATGGGGCAATGGGATTTGAACCGTTTTAATTTAAAAATTGATGAATTTTTGAATAATAAGAAATTAGTGAAAGTACACTTGACACAATGTTAACAATGTTAAACCATTTCTGCGAAAGGTCATCAAATAGTCGTTATTTGATATTCTGCGTTATGTAACCTTTGGAATTTTTGGTATTTTTTTGGAAGAATTTTGCGATTTATTAATGGATTGTGTCATGTGTTGCGAATTTCCTGTAAAATTTTCACCGGCTTTTAATCCAATAATTTCAGCACTGATTTCACCAAAAACTCTAGCACAAAAGTGGTCTGTCTTCATCACGAAAAATTAGCACTTTCCCAAATTTGCACCAACTGTAACCCGATATCCTACAGTTAATCACCCGTTTTGATCACTTAGTATAATTTTACCTCGAGCCTGCTCAGAGCGGTCAAGTCAGCGCTGTATTCAATGCTGACGTCAGCGCTACCACCTTGGGCGGCACTGGATCTGTAGGAATACTTGGAAGACCTAGCTACGGCACTGGAAGAAGCCATTTTGATCTTGTTTTTTCAACTTGCGGCCCTTTTTTTGGGTCTTTTCGAAATGAGCAACTAAGGTCGGAGCACTGGCCAAAATGGGAACCGCGCGTGGCAGTCGGGCAGTGCGTCGTTCGTATGAACGTCGCGACGCCTTGGACGCTCAGAGAAAAGCTTAATATTGGAGTGAGGGGAGTAAAAATTGCGCGCGCTCAATAGTTTTGGCTTTTCCCACATTTTGGAAGGACAAACCCACTCAAAATAGATCAGTTTTTTTGCTTTTCGCATCAATTCGCTCGTTTGAACATTCTTCAGACGCTCGACGGCTGCTTTTCATTAAATATTTCAATAAGGCGGCACTTGTTTGTCGATTATGCTAATTGTTTTCAATCAGCAATGGAATGAGTGTACTCGAAACTATATACACTCAACATATTACAATGTACTAAACTTAATATTTCACACTTTGCTTCTGCTAAAGAATCCTAAGAACAGACTATTTGGCTCTAAAGCGAAACACTTTGCAACAAATAAAAGATGATTAAAGAAAAAGTTAATAAAAGCTCACACGAATCAAGAAGTTCTAATATTAGAGTCAGCTTTGCTCCAGAGGACAAGGAAGTCAATGTCGAAAAAAACAGTTAAGGAGATACATTGAAACTAAGTCGAAAGTAGGACATTTTTAATATTGTACAAATATAAGATCCAGTTAAGCCAGCAAATTTCTCTACTCATTCCAAATATCGCTAATTGCATTTGAAATCATTTATAATGCGTGCATTTATTGGCAACTGCATTCCACTACGGCGTTTCGAATTGCTTTCTTGCCAGTAGATAGTATAGAGTCGAAAGCAAATATAAATCCTTTTAACTAATACGTTGCATTGTATTATACAATCATGTCTGGAATTTTCACTTTAAATATAGTTTTTGTCTCTGAAAAGTGGCCAATTATTTGGCACTGGAAAGCGCCATTATTACGTGAAAGCTACCATAAAAACCTTTAATTATCCTGTTTTTCCAAAAAAAAATTAGCGAAAAATACCGACGGAAACGAATTAATAGTGTTTAGAATATTTTATCAAAAAGAAATACAGTATATTTTTATAATATTCTCCGTGGCCGCGGTATTTTAAAGGGCAGCAATATTTAGAACACCACGATATTTTAAACGCATACAGTCTAATCCACCGATTTTAATTAACTAAATTTACTTTGAAATTGCTGCTGGTTCTAGGATATTGGTGATGTTTTTACACCAAATATGTTGCATTAACCCTCTTCTTTTATCCGTGTTTGGAACCGACCTCAGTTTTGGAAGGTTTATTAAATCCACCCGATCACCAACTCTAAGCGGAGTTATACTCTATCTTTAATTATACTCATAAGTACCTAATGGTAAAAAATTTAACGGCGCATTTCTACGGTCAAAATAATACGGTTTAGCACAACTTACCTTAGAAGAAAAGTCATCAAAAACAGAAATACAGGGGCCAAAGTTATTGTCTATAAATGGTCTTTTTCAAATGTCACGAACAACTTGGAGTTTTTTTTACTAAAATTCGGTATTCAGGGGTTTTCGAGGGTGACAAATTTGATTATTATTATTATCATCATCATTACAAAATGATCATCAATAAGAACGTGATGTGAAAAGCCTCTGGATCCGATGAAATCAACAATAAAAATTGAGGTTTCTGCCCAGAAAATTGTCTTCTTTCTTCTCGACAATGGGCAGAAAAAAATCTTCTGCCCATTGTCGGCAGACATTATATTACGTGCTATGTAATTATAATGCCTCCCGTGCGATTTTGGAATTTTCAAGCCACAGAGAGAGTCCCACGTTTTATTTTTATTTTCAAACCCTCATTACATGTTATAAATATGTTATCGGCAATGTACAAAATGCCTATATCAAATGAGGTCCTCGAGAAACTACCAGAAACAACAATTAAGAACCTCACCACAGTGGCAAATGTAATCTTGGACCTTCAGTATTTCCGTACGACCTGGAGGAAGGCAGTACTGGTTCCCAAAAAGAGAGCAAACAGGAAGCTGCTTAAGTCCTACAGGCCCATCAGCTTATTGCCCATGATGGCCAAAGTTACGGAGAGGTGTATCCTGAACCACATCCAGGATACAATAGAGGACAAGAGAGTGCTGCTGAATGAGCAACATGGATTCAGGTCGGGACATGGCACTAACACATGCACCGCCCGGCTGACAACAAGGATCCAGCAGAGGTTAAACCGCCAAAGCGGACTAGGAGCCGTCTTTCTAGATATGTCAAAGGCGTTTGACAAAGTTTGGCACCAGGCCTGATAACCAAGATGATCGCAGCAGGCTTTCCGGGGAACCAAACTAAGTTCATCAGCAGTTACTTATCTGGACGCAGCTTCCAGGTCAGAATCGAGAACCAGCTCTCAACTAGCAGACCGCTGATGTCAGGAGTACCGCAGGGATCAGTGCTGGACCATTCCCTCTTCAACATATATATGGCAGACTTCCCACCCACCACGAATCTACGCACATAATGTAGTACTCAGTGCCGCTGGAAAGGGCCATAACATGAAAACAAGACTCCAAAGGCATCTCGGCCAGGTCCAGAAATGGAGCAGGAAATGGAGAATGGAGTTCAACCCGGCGAAGACGCAGACAATCCTCTTCACCAGACGCTGCAAGACTCCGCCGGGCCTACTAGAGATTGCAGGACAGCGGGTATCGTGGAGGTCCAAGATACCTTATCTTGGACTTATCTATGACAAGCGACTAGTATGGCACGACCAAATGGCAGCCACAACAGCCAAGGCAAGATTCCTGCTCCAGGCCTACTATCCTCTGCTGACTGGTAAGCTCTTCCTGCAAACAAAGGTTAGAGCTTACAAGCAGCTAATAGGCCCGGTGCTGACCTACTGATCTCCTGCATGGTCCACGGCCTGCACCACGCAAAAGAAGAAACTGGCGGTGATGCAGAACAGAATACTGAGGATAGCAGCCAAGGCCCCGTACTTTGTCAGAAATTTCACGCTGCAAAGAGACCTGAAAACAGTCCTGCTGGACCATATCCGGGAATTACCATCAAAGTTCCTGGATAGGAGCCGGCAAAGCAAGAATCCCACAGTCCGGGTTTCTTGCACAAAGAAATTCCCTTGTGACCGCAGACCTCTCCCTGCGGTTACAGTCTAAGAAGAAGACGTGGACCACATGCGATGACCAGATCCTGCACCACATCGAGGACCATGGGCTAGTTATAAATTTATAGGAAGCAAGAGAGGCTGTATAGGTTTAGGCTAGATTAAAGTAGATTAATGTAGATTAAGTCAAACGATGTTAAATTATTAAAACACCCTAATGATGTTAGCTTTAAGGATACGTAGATAAGTAGCAGTAAGAAGGTGTAAACCTTAGCTGAATAAAATAGGTTCCAATGTGTTACGAAATGCACTACTTTGGGCAATCTGCAAATTGACTACGGTATTTCAGGCAATCTGCAAAATGCCGCACGCGTTAGTCAATCTGAGTGTCACATGTTTAATCTTCCCATTGACTAGACAATGTGCATAATATCGGATGCTGCGAAACTTTGCAGTTGAGTTTTGCAACGGAAGATTGCTGTTTAGTTTTACAGGGAATAGGAAAGTTTACTGTTTAGTGCCCTAAGATTTCGACGATTTCCGGCGCCTGTTAAATCATCCAAATATTCGGATCTTTTCTCCGAAAATTTGCTTATGAGACAACTAGTCTTTACAAGAAGAAAATATATTTCGACTTTACTTATTCCATTCATTAAAACAACCCAATAGGTGTGTGTCTCTCTTCAGTAACCCATCTCTACAACAGAAAGACCATAAACGAAGTGAGTGAATGAGATGTTGAAATAACGCGGTTGATTTGCTTTGCTGGCTAGATATCATTTTTGTTCACTTCCCTAAACATCAACATTATAGTAACGTTTTAACCAATCACCATAAATTTACCTTAATTTTCTTACTAGTAAGAAAGGGCGACTTCCAATCAATAGATAAGGACCATAACGAAAAAAAATTTCACTCTCTTTGCTACAGAAGAAATTCCTTTTATATTTAATGAGACGCTGTTTCTTAATTTCGTATTTGTAAGAAGGGAATCCAGATCGTCTTCTGGTATTTGGAAATGGGAACAACACTCTCCACATTCCTCAAATAGCTTAAAAATAGACGAAACCACGAAGATGTTTCCGGGAAACTGACAAAGTCTCGAGCAAAAAGACAAATTGGCACACGCTTGTACGCAATATTGAGCTTCGCATTAAATTATAAACTACAAAGTTGTTTTGAAGTGTTTTCATAAACAATGTTTGTATCTATAACATAATAATTGTATCAATTATATGCTACAAGTTACGATTAATGTTACGGTTTCAATTATAAATTGGACTCGTTTGGGTCTAAAAAGAACAATTTTTACCGTATATAAATTAAATTCTTACTCTTAAATACTCTAAGTGACGATTTTATTGCAAACATTTATAGACTTCGATGTGGTAAGAAAAAGATTAATTGTAACTTTTAATCAAATTTTCGCGTGTTGCCAATTGATTGAGTGAGATCTTCTAGCGCTTCTCACCATTAGAAAGCAAACCAGGCGCAATTTTCGATCACTCCTATTCTTAATAACTTAACTATTTTCCTTCGTGCACTAATAAAATGAAAACAAAATTAGCTTAAACGTGTATAAATACTTTCAATTTTATTATTTTCAAATACCGTTTAACGCTATTGAAATATGCGAACGTTTTGACATTGTGCAAGTACTAAAAATATATAGAGTACAGGACATACCCTTGAATATTTGGTAAAAATAGTTGAAGGAAGCCATCGTAACCATTCTGTGAACTTTGCCGAATATTTGGAAGTTCATTAGATTGTAGGTTGAGTATAAATTGTTTAACAATTTTATTAATATCATATAAATATTTAGCCAAATGGCCAGGAAAATATTTCAATTGAGCTTTAAACTGTGTCTGTAGCCAGAAAACATGAGTATGTTCACCATGCTGTAACCATCAGAATAAGCCAGATTGTTTCACTTGGAACTATTATGCCCGATTTTATAAAATTTTTAAATTTTATTTCTGTAAAAATAGCCTTTAGGAGTATCGGGTTTTCGCGTTTTAAAACTTCGACACCTAAATGAAAGTTCATTTAGGGGTCCATTAAAATTTTTGTTTGTAATAACTTCATCTATTTGGTTCATTAGTACAATTACATAATCATTTCAAATTCGTTTAATTTTGAAATGAAATCTGTTTTCAGGTAGGTTCTGCTAAATAAACTAAAATTAGGCACGCTAGACTGAAAATAAGTCTTTGGTACTTATTTTAATCTGGGTCATGTAGATAAATAAATAGTTTCCTTGAGAAATAAACTCGGGAAATAGCAGTTTTTTTACTGTGGAATTGCTCCAAGCTTTCTGGTTGGAAATCTGCAATTACTCATCAGAACGATGAGTCTGGCGTGTATACTTTTGAAAATTTGAAAAACAAGGACAGGCCTTACGCTGTTGTCCTGTATTTCTAATTAGAATCGTTTTGTGAGTCAATCATTACGTAAATTTTGAAAATTGTATTTATCTTTATGCAGTTTACATATTTTATAAACCTTTTGCTGTCTTAGCAATTAACAAACCAGATAGTGAGGATTATATGAAGTTTATAAATTTTAGTATTCAAAAAGTGGCTTTGTGGCTTTTTAAAAATAGTAAAACCCTCTTAGGTTATTCAATCTAATAATAAGGTAAGATCATGATTAAATCCTCATAATTAAAAATACTTTTCAAAAAACGTTAAAATATAGACTTCCGTCTAGCGATCTCACGTTGCTGTGAGGCGATCAAATCGCTTCACACTTCTTTGCTAAATTCATAGCGCAAAAATGAAAATTTTTGCTTGTTATAAACTCAATTTGTAGCAAGGCTAATGAGGTTTTCTCAATTTTTCAGTTAAAACTATTAGACTTTGCATATTAAAAGGAAACTGCTTTTGCAAAACCAAAAGGAAAACGTTGAATTTCGGTTTTGTTTCTATTAAGAGGAAACTAGAAACCCTTCTTTTATACGTTTACATTTAAGGTTCAATAATTCTAATATAAAACCTAGTCAACAAATTAAGTAATAATATAATTGTGCCAAACATAAGGTTTTTTTGAAATTCAAAACGTTGCAGATGAATTTTCTTTCAATAAAATCGTGAAAATTCCAACAAACTGTTGAACAAACAACTTTGTTGAAGACCTAATGAAACTTTCTGCAACATCAGGGCTCTGAAAGGTTGCGTCAAAGTATAGGTATAGATTTCGCTATTTGTTAATCTCAGGCACACCTAGGACTAATTTCGAGACTATTAGCTCTCATCAGCCAGGTTTAGCCTGAGATGAGTTTTATTCTCAGGCTAAATCCGCTCGTGGGGGTGCCTGAGACCATAACTCCAAATGTGCACCTACTTATATCAAACTTTATGCAAGTGATATCTTTTATCATTGACCGATAATGAAATTGAGATTTCTTGGGGATATGGTCTAGGCAGTGGTGAAGAAAGAAAACTTTTTCAGCTTACCCAGCTTTCGGGGGTTTAGTACCGCCTTCTACAGGGTGCTAATTGTTCCTCATGATAAACTAGGAACCCTCCAGAATCGTGAGAACCCTCCAGAAACGAAGAGACAACTCACCAGTACTCACCAAAAACACTAGACATTTATACATTTTTTGCTTTCGAACTTTAATTTTTTTGTTATTATATTGTCGTTAAATGTTGCAGAAAGTGAGCGTATTCGTCAATTTACTTCTCGAAAAACTAAAATACATATATAGGAAGTAATACAGTCGCTTTGCAATGAAGTGAATGTTGAAAAGTAATTCTAATTATACAGAAAATGTTCTCCTTGCATATTTTTATGATAAAGCGAAGACTCTGAAATGATCGTAATTAAAAAAAAAGTCTATCAAAATCTACCAACAAAAATCTAAAACCTTTACCGGAAGTAAATTGTGCTTCCTTGATTCCTAAACGATGCTTCTGATGAAATTAATTTAGTTAACAAAGTCAGGTTTGCTTTGAAGTAATTTTTGTAGCCATATTTTAACAGTTATTTGGTGTTGATTGTGGAGCAAAAAGTGACTTTTTGCTTTCGAGTGACTGCCTTTATGCCAGCGGACCAACTTCCCTCTCAGATAAAAAAAAGTCGTACTTTTCGCTTTTAATACATAAATAACTATTAATCAACGATAAATACTATGTAATGACCAAATCGCTTTTTTCACATACTAAGCAACTCTCTATATGTGTAGCATATTTAAATTGCATGTGGAAGACACACTTTATTACATATTTTCTTGTTTTACTAAAATAAACATAAAACTGACTTATCGGTGCTCTATTTATTGGCTTATTTATCCAAATGTTTAATTGTTATCGATTTATGAAATAATGTATATAACGTTCTCAGCCACCTCTTTATATTTATGTTTTAAATCAAGTTGGTTGCAGAGTTTTGCTAAACAACCTGATCAAATTAACATTATATTTATCTCAGCAAAATAATGAATTCTTCGTTCATTGAAGAGGTTGTTTTAACGCTTTGTACTGGTCTAACGCTTAGTACTGGCTGTCTACTAAACGTGGACAAAATGAGCAAGTCGACAACATGGTCAACAGGTACAACAACTCTCTATCTTTCTGAGATCGGCGTCGCTGGGCAATCGGTAGGCGACGCTCGTGCCTATAAAAGGACGACGCCCCCCACAGGTAACATGAGCTATGCGCCGATGCTGCTGAGCCACAAAACGGCGATGCCACATCGCACCTTTTGTCCCTGAATTCCAATATTTTGCTTCACTTTCTAAGTAAGTGATGATAATCGTCACTGCTTCAATCAACAACCTAAGAAGGTCCACTATTTTCGCTTGATGTTTTATAATGATTGAAGCAACATTATTTTTTGGCTTTTCTGCAGTTAGCCTTCATAAGACTCTAGACAACTACTGATATTTTCCCCACTTAAACCAGGATAAGATACCATACAAAAAATGTCTTTGATGATCGCAAGCAAGAAGGACCAGGATCATATATAAATGCATCGATGCATTTTGGAAAGCGCTTTCTTAAATTAGGTCTTTTAACCTGCTTTGCCATGCTATTTAATGCACATTTTTATTCCACCATACAACGGCTCTTTGAACTACTTAATCCGTGAATAAATGCTATGTTTCACAAACACTTGGCTGGAATCCAACAACACCCACCTTAGTGCAAATATTTAGGCTGTGACTCAGAAAAAACTTATGGATAAATAAAATGAATAATTCTGAAATGTTCCTTTTGGAACTTGAATCGATCATAGACAAATCGGTGGCTTGGAATGCTCATGATGAGAGCAGTGTCACACATTTTTATCATGATTTGTACATGTATTTTTAGTGCATTTATTAGTCAACAATGTCGTATGGAACTGTTGTTTTCGTACAAGCTTATAACTCGAATCACTGAGCTTTTTAAGGAGTGATTACATTTTGTTAAATTCCCTGGTCTTTGTGGTCGAAATTTTTTGTTGAATTTTTTGGAAAACTTTGTAAAAAGGAATACTTGATGAGCCACGAAAGGAAAAAATGTCGGTATTCAATTCTCTTCTAGATAAAGTTGCGACGTTCTAAACTCCATCTTTACATACAGGGTATCCTGATAGTCTGGAAACGAGAGCTGACTAAAAAACACTTATTTTATAATTTGGAAGAAGTTATCATATGACACAAAATAAATCCCTCTTTTTTGGAGTCCCCCAAGATGACGCTCTAATAGACAAATTTGAATTTTTTTTATAAAATCTATTAAAAACTATTAGTTTTTTTTCATCTGCGTGCTTTCTCAACAACTTTGTATTACTTCTTTTTTTAACTACAACAGGCAAAAAATTAAACTCGGTATACATATTAGGTCTCACAGACCTACTTAATAAACCTACGGACAGTCCAGTTAGAGAAAAAGATGCTAGAGATATCGGGGAATTTGAAAAATTCTGAGAGGTTACATTTTTTTACGGTAACTTTTAAGAAATATCGGAAACTTTTTCTGGAACAATATAGTTTTTATGCAGGAACGTGCGTCTTCAGACCCTTAGGAAAAAGACTATGGTTTTGGAGTAATTTAAAATTTCCAATGGATGTGCATGATCAAACCGACCGACTTCTGCATTGAGCTGCTGAATTGAGATTTAGAAATGTAGATTCTATCTTCTAAAACAAATCCATGTTTTTCATTAAAGTAAAAAAATTGCAACTGGCAAGGCCCAAGCGTCGTTTCCTTAAAATTTAGCAGCGTAAAGTAGTAAAGTTCATTGGAAAAATCCGTCGATTTCGTCATGCACATATGTTGGAAATTTGAAATCACTCGAAAACCATTGACTTTCTGAAACGCTCTTAAGACAAAGATTATCATCATGCTCCAAAAGGTTTGGGGCGTGGAGTTGGAGCGGTGGAGAAGGCGTGCATATCCCGGAATCTGGCGGGTCTGCGAAGACTGGCCTGCCTAGCGATGACCGGCGCAATGAGGACGATACCGAGCATAGCATTAAACATTCTCCTGGGCCTCTCTGAGCTAACCCTGTGGATGCGCAGGTAGGCCGCTGCGGCGCTACAGATGATTGACATAAAAATAGGGACCGCCATGCGTCAGGATCTTCCAATCCTAGGTGCAAAGGTGGTCCCACCTGACAGCGGACTTAGGTTCTAAAGCAAATTTAAGGAGGAAATCCTAACAAAAGAAAGTTGGAATACTAGGACAGTGGCTGCCCGAAAGGGGTTGCAATGTTGGTACACTGACGACTCACGGGCGCCCAATACGGGATGGTCTGGGGCAGGCGTGTACCGGTAAGACACCAACAGTGGAGCGTCCTTTTCGCTGGGAAGCTGGACGACAGTGTTTCAGGCGGAATTATATGCAATCTCCAGGTTGCCACAGATAGGGAAGTTACAGAAGGTCTAAAGGGAGTGATCGAGACATACTCCGACAGCCAGGCTGCCCTCAAGGCACTCTCAAGTGTGAAGACGGGAAGTAGTCTGATCCGGGATTGCTGGGATGCCCTGCGCAAGGTGGAAGAACAGAAACAAGTAAACCAGGTGTGGATTCCAGAGCCCGTGGTGTTCGCGGGAAACGAGTGGGCCGATGCATTGGCAAGGCTTGCCGAACATTATATAGGGTTAAGTAACCGACAGGTAGCAAGGGCTCTAAATGACTGGGCTCTTAGAGGCACCACAGAGTTGTGGAGAAAAGCGGAAGGGTGTAGACAAGCCAAAGAGTTGATTGGAACCCCAAGTAATGCCAAGGCAACTTTCAAATGGTTGAGGCCTCTCGGCGCCTCAACACTCTCCCGCATCGAATTATCTTCCTTGGAGTGGAGTGGAGACGAATTCTTGCCTTTGTCAGGGAGATGGGACGGCTGGGTGGCGAAGAACAGGAGTGGTAAGGTGGGGATGGATGGAGGGGGAATGGCGAAAAGGGCCATTAAGGCCTCTTGGCCAGGCCCATCGGGTCCCCCCACAGTGCTACTACTACTACCTTCCAAAAATATTCCAACTGTCAAAACTTTTGAACGCCCCCGATATCTCTCTTGGCAAGTTTTCTTCCAACTTTTCGTGATTAACAAATTGAAAAAAATACTCATTGAGAGAATGTGCTTTTAAGAGGATTCCGTTAGACGAGACTTTTGGACCATAGACATTTGGAATATGATAATTTCGCAATGTTTTTAAGGGTAAAATATACCCTTAAAGTCTGGCGGATTAAAATTGGATCGCCCCATATAAGCGGTAAACTTTGAGTATCTTAGAAATTTTCTTCTATCTTTTTAGATGTTACGGTTTTAAGGCTTAATTAAACAATGAGAGCCTAAAAGATGCTCTATTGAACAAATCTGAATTATTAGTCTTATATTTATAACCGATTCCGAGAAATTCCGGTTAAAGTTTGATAATTTTTACTTTATTTTTGTAAAGAGTCGGAATTTAGATCAAGCCTGATTAGCGAAAGAAGTAATTGAAGCGTCCTATCGAAAAAGTCTTCATTACTCAGTTATGATGAAAAGTATCGAGATGAAAACACACTATTACAACTTTTAAACATCGAAAATACTTGAAACTGAAACAGTTTTTAAAACTTCTTAAAGATTAGAAATTAAAAAATAAATGCAGTTCAGATATGGGTTTTTCGAAAATATTATTATAAATGTTCAGAATTTTTCAGACGCAGATACGAGTTTTTTAAATTTCAGTAATACAGTTTGAGAAACACCTTCAAATGTCAAATGGTTCCAAGTAACTATTTTCAGTGGTTTCCGAGATATAAACTTTTACAAGTTTTGGATGCCTTTTTTTTGTGACTGTGAACCATCCTTTTTCTGTGACTGTCTTACAACACAAATTTGAGACATATTTTTCAATCTGTGGATTTTAGAGAAGTTTTGTTCATTTTGAGTCTATTGGGTAAATTTCAGTTCAACTTAACGTTTTCATTAGATTTTCTTGTTTGCTCGCTAAAGGTATACAACTGAACATGATCTTTGAAAAAGAATTAGATCGACCTACGAAAAAAAATCACGCACTTGAAGTCGGACTGTGGGGGCGAACTCGAAAAGACCGTTATTGGTCAATATTTTCGTCAAGATCATTTGATGCACCGCGTAAAAAAGTACCCAACCATCAGTTAAGTTCCTAGTGTCATTAGTAGGAGACATTTTAGCTGGTTAATTTTATGTATTATATTTTTTTCTTGGAATTTGAAAACTATAAAAAAACTGTTGCACACAAGAGAATACAAAAATTAAAAATCCAAATGAGCTATTTTTTCTGATGTCCTCTATTATTAGTAAACCCATGGCAATTTCATTAGAAAATATTGTTTTGTCTCAAATAATTGCGTTTTGGTAAAAAATGTCATTTCATAGAGGTGAAGGCGGACACCATGGTTAGACAGCATAGATAGAAAATCGGTATTAATTTTAAGAACTACGATGAAGAAAACGTCGCTAGGGCACTCGAATATATTCCACAAGGCAGAAAAAAGGAATAAAAACGAAGAAACGTGGCGGACAATGCCTAATTTCACAAGAAATTGTTGTTATTTTATATATATTATCAAAGCTGTCCGAATACGCCTCTTACTAGGTGCTAAGACCATTTTTAACGCTTAATAAAGGGTCGTCCGTCTTTACCCCACACATAGGGGTGAAGGCTATTAATCTAAAAAAAAAATTCGTGGGAAATGAAAAGTTCATTTGTTTTACAATGGAATTCGACAAAGGAGACACGGAAGACGGAAGAATTATTTTATTGGACATTTTCTCTTCAAAATGATACTTTTTATTAAGAAAAAAACTGAAAAAATCGTCCGACTTCACCCCGAAAGACCGATATGTTATCAAAACATTCTTGGTAAATTAATTTGGGTGTTAAAGTATGTTAAAACTTTGTTCGTTTCGTGAACTTTTTCTTTTGTCGGTTGTATACGATGCCTTCAGAAAAAACTGTATCCCAGTTACTCTAGCGCATCAGGTTGGCAAGTTCCAAATTCCTAACAAAATGTTCTAATTCTGTGCAATATAGGACTACTTTCATCTATTGTTTGCTCTGAACCTTCTCCGTATGGTCAAAAATTCATTTGGCTTGTTTGGACCTAAAAACCTCTTAAACGAGACCAAGTAGTTTGGAATGGTCTTTGCACCTCAATAGATGTGGTAAGTGAGTTCAGCAACTTTGTTTTATTCATGATGAATTATATTCAATTTGTTAAACTGGAGTTCGCTTACTATTGTTTTCGACTGCTATTTTTTGATACCAAGTACTCTTGACAATTCGGTGCTCGAAGAATTTAAACCGTTTCTTTTTGACGATTTGACGAATTTCCTTCACGTTTCGGAGTATGAAATCAATGTTATGGATTCCAAACGAATGCGATTATAATTATTGTAGAAAAGACTATATTATTATGAAACAGCAATATTATTATAAGGGAACTTCCATTGACCAAATTTGTCAAAATATAAACTTTTCTGAACTATATTCAATACAATAAGCTGCGTTTGATTAACGCAAGAACCAATCAAAATTATTTTTAAATACAAGAAATTTCGATTTTAGGACTTTTGCTTCTTAATTGTCCAGAGAAACAGTATATGTTATATATTTTTCATCACTATATTTTCATTTTAGATCTTCCGATTTTCATCCTTTGAGTACATTCGTTTTCCTTTAGAAATATTCTTAGTATAGATATGAAATTTTCCAAGAAACTTTCAAAGAACAATCTGATAAGCCTTTAAGCACTTAGCACAAGCGTTTGAAGTGAATTGAAAGAAAAAACTGTAAAAAATTAACTGTTTTATTCAGTAGTATCCAATTTTGAGCAAACATTGCCAATCTGCAAGTCAATTCAATATTTAAAAATTATTTAATATATCGTTTACGTCTTTTAAAGAGAACATGCACAACAATCGGCCAAACACTGGACAAAACCACATGTTAACTGAATTGCAATTTTAATATCCACATGAATGGTTTATTTTTGAACACTTTTTTTCAAAAATTTACGAAACAAAATCCGCGTTTGTCTGGGGCAGGCTTAAGCGCACGCAGAAGAGATATGAGTGGCTGTTGACTGCACACACTAGTCTATGTTTATTTTTCAGTAAAAGGCACTTTCCTCGAGGAGACACCATATGTCTTAACCAAAAAAAAATCCAAAACAAAATGAGCAGTTAGAAAAATATTTTGGAAATTAAGCTTGCTAGTTTTTAAATAGCCTCAAGTCGACTATCAAGCCATCTAGATATAACACATTAAGTATTTTATTCTGTCTGCGACTTTAGCAAAAATAAATCATATAATTGTCGCAATATTTTGAAATTTATTCGTTGTTAGAGTCCGAGTATTGCTTAATGAAAAAAATTATTTACTGTATTGTTTTTTCATGTTAGAGATGTACAAAAAATTTAAACGTTTTTTTAAGTAGTAGTAGTAGTAGTAAACTTCTTTATTTCTAAAAAAGGCTATCGACCTATCGGTCTTTCTGCCCTTGTTTAATACATGTAGTCTTAATCTAAATAAAAAACAAATATGAAAATTCTCTTATTCAAGGTTAACAATATTATTAAATAAAATTTCAGTGGCAAGAAGAAATTCTTTTATTGTCCAGTAGTCAGTTGCGTTTGTAAGTGTTTGAGTAGCGTTGATGTAGGGAAACGGAAGCGGGTTTGTCTGGTTGGTCTTGTAAGACAAAGGGGATTCAGTATGGTCCAGTTGGAGGGGTTGTTTGTCCATTTTGTCTGTAGATGTATGAGTCTTTCCGAAATCTTTGTCATGTTTGTGCGTTCGTATAGTCGTTGGGTTGGGGGGTTGTGTAGTGGGTTTTGGGGGTGTCTTATTCGTGTTATCAGTCTTAGTGCAATTTGTTCTGTTGTTTGTGTATAACGTTTTGTCCTTTATGTTCCGTTGGTCATGAGTATATGTCCAAAGTCTAGCAAGGGTCTACAAATAGCCCAACATCGTCAGCGTCACCAACCCCGGCTCCGAAAAAATCGGCGATGGAGGAGGCTGTAGGGGTGTCGCGGGCGACTTCAGCGGGCGCAGCGGATGACGGGTTCGAAGTGCCGCGAAGGACTGTGGCGTGGAGCACGCTGATTGTTGCTCCAGAGGCCTCCACGACGCTGAAGAACCGCTTTGCGCCCATCCAGCCGCCAATCGTGGATGAGCCTCCAACACTGCCCAACAACATCGTAGGGACTGAACGGGAAGCAGTTGCTGAGAGCCCTGCGGCAACTGCAAACAAAATCAAGAAGGCAGAAAAGCCGCCGCCAATTGTGATCGCTGGGATTCCCAGCGATCACACAATGCTGATTGGTAGTATAAAAGGAATCACCAGTCAGCCTTTCACGCTGAAGTACACGAAGGCTTCGTTAATCGTGTACTGCACCAGCATTATGGACTGGGCGGCGGTGAAACGATCCCTGGAGGAGGACAAGAGCCAGTTCCATACTTACGCCCCTTCGTCGGAAAAAACCCACGCGTTCGTCCTGAGGGGCCTGGAGGGGAATGTCGATCCGACTGCCATAAAGCAGGATCTGGCAGACCGGGGACTGGAAGTGAAGAGTGTCTTCAAAATGAAGACACTTTTCAGGCCGCTCTACCTGGTCGTCACCAGCGACAAGGCAACCCTCCGAAGGCTTAACGCCGAGGCCAGGGTGGTGTGCAGTGTCAGGGTTTCGTGGGAAACCCGCAAAAACCGGAAGACCCTGACACAGTGTCGTCGATGCCAGGGCTGGGGTCATGTCTCCGGGAACTGCCACCGGGACTTTAAATGCTCCCGATGGGCTGGGGGGCATGAAATCACGGCCTGCCCCGTTGGGGCTACATTAAAATGCGCTAACTGCGGTGGGCCTCATCGTAGCTTTGACGAGGCTTGCCCAGTATACATTTACAAACAGGCGCAAGTCCCGGCGGAGAAGCAGCGTTTCGTCCCTGCTCCTCTTCCAACGAGGCCAGCCTGGGGTCAAACCAGTCGAGCCCCTGGCCCGATCCACCCTTCATCCCTAACCAGCAGGACCATGGCGCCAGGTCACGCCAACAGGACCATGCTGCCCCCGCCACCGCCTTCATTAGCGGAGTTTCCTCCGCTGAGGCAGCACGAAGCTGTCCCGACGAGCTCCGCCCACCCAGCCCATGGTATAAATGGGAACGCGGTGGCCATGCTGGGCAGTGTCCAGCGGGAATTCGCCGAGTTGTCGTCGCAAATCAACTTGGGGGAGGTGATCAAGGCGGTAAGATTTTACAGCGCTGCATTGAGGGGTTGCGTATCGAAGACAGACAAATTCCTAGTCTCAGCGCAGTTCTTCAATGAAGATATTAACAGCTTCGATTTTTAAGCCCTGATTTTGCCAACTGTGCCCTATGAGGATAGGAGAATGGAACTCATGCGGACTCCGGAGTCGTCTCGGTGAGTTTGTGCACTTCCTTCGGACCGAGGA
This sequence comes from Dendroctonus valens, assembly GCA_024550625.1. Lineage (NCBI taxonomy): Eukaryota > Metazoa > Arthropoda > Insecta > Coleoptera > Curculionidae > Dendroctonus > Dendroctonus valens. Next base: position 168,766 of record JAJTJO010000091.1, read on the forward strand.
TATCGACGTGGCGTTGATTGTCGAAACATGGTTGCGCCCCGGGGATATACTTAGGATTCGGGGGTACAGGCTCGAACGTGCCGATAGGCCCGGTTTAAGGGGAGGGGTGGCCATATCGGTCAAAACGTCAATTCCATACAGGAGACTGCCACACAGGCAGTCAGCAATAGAGAACGTCGGCGTTGAACTTCCTGATGGAGTTTTGATCTACTGTGGCTATTTCTCCACCGTACGCTTACAGGCCGCTGATGTCGATCCATTCTTCATAAACACCAATAGGGTGTTGCTAATGGGAGATTTCAACGCCCGCCATCCACTATTCAATAACCCTGGACATAAAAACGCAGCCGGCAATTTTCTAGCCGACTACGTTCGCGACAATGGCCTACTCGTTATGCCCACTTCATCCCCAATGCATTACCCGAACAGTGGAGGGAATCCATCCTACCTCGACTTCGGAATTGCCAAAGGACTCACCAATCTCACGGAGATGGTGGTTATAGACGCCCTCAGCAGTGACCATTTGCCCATTTACCTCGACATTAGGGATTTAAAGCGCACACAAACTAACGACTTTCGATATTCATACGAAAATTTCGATTTTCGCGAATATCGAAAAAGACTACAAGACCTGACGTGTATTCCGGGCCAGATTGATACTGTCGAAGCTCTAGAGCATGCGGTAAAAGGTTTGACCAGGAATATACAACGGACACAGCAAGCTTTGGCCAAAAAAGTTCCGAACAGACCGCGGCGCGACAATCTTCCTGAGGAAATTCTGGACCTTATTAAGGCGAAAAATCGAATCAGGAAGCGTTGGCAGCGATTCAGGCAATCTGCCGATCGCATAATGGCAGCAGAGCTTGCACGAGACATACAGCGCGAAATCTCCGCATACAGGAATTATACCTGGGCGGAGAAACTGCGAAATCTGACTCCCCGTGACAATTCCCTGTGGAAACTGTCGAGAAGTCTGCGAAAAGGCTATGAGCAAGTCCCCGCTCTTGAAAAAGAGGGGCGGAGTTATATTACCACCAGTGACAAGTGCGAGCTGCTCGCCGACTTTTTGGCAGAAGTACACAAGGTCCAACCAGTCCTTCAGGATAACGAAATTGAAAGACAGACCGCTGTTTTTGTAGAACGGAAGTATCCTATACCACCCTCGATTTTGCATTCCTATATAACAACCCCGTCGGAGATACAATCGTGTCTTCGGCGCCTCCCTAGCCGAAAAGCCCCCGGGCCAGACGGCATCCCTTATCTACTCCTCAAAAACTTACCGCGGAAAACTATTGTGCTAATAGTACAAATAGTCAACGCAGTCCTTAAATTGCAGCACTTCCCACAGGACAGGAAAAACGCTGTAATAATCCCCATCTTAAAGCCGGGCAAAAACCCGACCGAACCCGCCTCTTACAGGCCAATTTCCCTGTTGAACACCCTCGGCAAATTAACCGAGAAGGTCATCCATTCGAGATTACAGGAAGCAGCCGAGCTTCGAAGTTTAATCCCGGATGAGCAGTTTGGCTTTCGACCAAGACACAACACCACGCTGCAGACTGCTAGGATCGCAACGGATGCCTATGCAGCATTTAATAAGCTTCATAGTACGGTTATGCTGCTTCTCGACATGCAAAGGGCCTTTGACACAGTCTGGCACACAGGCCTGCTGTACAAGTTGTTTGCAGTGCATTCACTGCCACACTACCTAGTTTCCCTGATAGCGTCCTACCTAAAAAACCGTTCCATCCAGGTGAAAGTGGAGAATACCACTTCTGCCAAAAGACGCATCGCGGCAGGTGTACCACAAGGAACAGTGATTTTGCCGCTGCTGTATACATTGTACACAGCAGACATTCCAAAACTTCCCACTACAAAAATAGCACTATACGCTGATGATACGGCTATCTACGCATCGTCTTTTTATGCTCAGGCTGCGAAATCTCGCATTGCACATCACCTGAGTTTATTGACGCCGTATTTTGACAAATGGAAACTTAAAGTGAATCCCAGGAAGACGGAACTTATTATCTTTTCGCGCAAATTCACTAACAACAAAATCTTATCACCACTCGTGGTCCAAAATACTCCTATCAAACCAACAAAAGAGGTGAAATACCTGGGATTCAAACTAGACGCCCGACTCCATTTCAATAAGCATGTTGACTATGCTGTACAAAAGACTGCCATGGCCCGAAGAAAGTTGTACTCTCTTCTGGCGCCAAATTCTTTCCTATCACCTCGAAATAAACTTCTGCTCTACACCTCCACTATAAGGCCCATACTGACCTACGGCTCCTCTGTCTGGCACTCTGTCTGTGATTCCACGAGACGACGTGTTCAAAGGACCCAAAATAGGTTCCTGAGAGGCGTCCTATCGGCTGACAGATACACCAGAATAACCGAAATGCACGAAGCTACAGGGATGGCCTATATAGCCGACTATATGGATACCATCGCTGAAAAATTTTATCATAGCGGAGTGCAAGGCTCAGTCCTCACGCGAAATATCACCCATGTAAGAGCAAACGATCGCCCAACCCATGGTCCCCTGTATAAGCGACTTCCCATATTTTATGAGGATTTTGTCCCTGACAGTACGTGACGACAAACAAACATTGCCTGCCAGTTGCAGACAGTCGTTTCTAGCAGGCTGGAAACGCACAAATCCAACATAAAGTGACTTGACGGGTTCGTCCTGTCTCGTTCTGGCTGGTGTTGGCTGGTCCTTGCACCGGTCGGGGCGGGGGCGGATGGATTTGGTCATCTAGTTGAAACTGCCGGCGGTTAACGCCACGGTTGACAGTATCAAACTTAAAGGTCGAAGCAAAAGGGGTTTTTGGCTTCCCTTCAGGAAGACCTTTTTTCCTTAATGAATGCCCCTCGAATAAAACCAAAACCGCCACTTCAAGACTATCTCCTGACGTTGTCGTGCGTATGGCTAGCTCGGGAATGTCCATGTTAGGGCACTGCCCAGGTAATGGACGACTTAGCGCGCCTATTTAGATCATGGGCAAAGAGCAACCGGCCCGAACATCTGGCCAGACATGGACATTTTACTGACTTATGTTTTTTGTTTTAAACTTTGTTTGTGAATTTAGTAATGTGAATGTTTAATAAATTTTATCTATCTATCTATCTATCTACAAATAGCTTTATATATTTTGGTGGCAGTATTTGTGCTGATTCCTCTGTCTTTGTAGGTTAGTGATCTGAAGTGTTTTGTTCTCTTTATTGTTTCTGCCCTGATGTTTCGTATGTGTTTAGTGAATTTAAGTTTGTGGTCAATTGTGATTCCAAGGTATTTTACGTCGTTTTTTGGTTGTGTCGTTTGGCCGTCTGCAGTTATTGTAGGGGAGTCAGCGTTGAGTCTGTGGTTGTGAGCAGAAGTTGGTTTTTTGACTCGTTTGGTGTTAGTCTCCATTCATAAAACCATGTCATTGTGTTGTTTGTTAGTGTTTGGAGTCTTTGAGCTGCTCTCTCAGTAGTTTTGTCATGTACAATAAGTGCCGTGTCGTCTGCATATTGTAATATGTATGCCGATCTGTCGATTTGATTTTTGTCTGGTAAGTTGTAATTGTATATGTCATGGCAGTATATATTGTAAGGAAATGGTGAGAGCGGGGATCCTTGAGGGAGCCCTTGTTCAGGGGAAAAAGAAAATGACAGTGTTTTGTCATTTCGTACTTGTAGTTGTCTGTTTTCTAGTAAGTTCTTTATGGTGTGTAGTAGATATGTTGGTGTGTGTAGTTTGTATAGTTTGTATAGTAAGCCTCTATGCCAGACACTATCAAAAGCCTTGTTAATGTCCATAAACAGGCAAGCTGTCTTTCTGTCAGTTAGGTGGGTAGTAGACAGAAAATAATTTCTTGATAAATGAACAAGGTTATAATATATGAAATTAAAAAGTCTTTACAATATTTTTTTTCCTTGCAATTGCAACGGAAGAAGTGTTTGCTACTTATACAAAACACCGAAACATTTTTCGAACGGTACTGTTCTGTATTTTTGGCACGATGTGTTGTTTCTTATTTACTCATATTCAACTTTTTTTGCTTTGACTCTTAGATTGTTTCATTCAGCTGCTACTTAATTACGTGGATACAATTAAAACACTTTTTTGCTTCATCTTCTGTTTTGTAATGTATTTTTCGAAATATGTCCTGAAAATTTCATCTACCAAGTTTTCCAGTTCGCAATTGCTCGACTTTTCTCGTCGACGCTCGGCTAAGACGCCTTTAGATGCTTAACGTCGGTTGGAAGCGTCGAAACGAAACTAGTGGTGAAAAATCGGCGCGGATTCAATTTCAGTGACTCAACTCAATTTTGAATATATTGACTCGAATCGATTTTCCTTCCATTATTTCATGGGTTTAATCGATAACTTTGTCGGTCAATTTTTTTATTTTTAAGGCTTTGTGAATTTTTAATGGATTATTTAAGTTTGTTCGTTTGCATTGAGTACGTATTTTATGTCAATATTACCTCCCTACATGTGCAGTTTGTTTTCTCTTTTCATCAATAGCGAATCTTTAATCTACCAATGTTTTCTATTAAAAGTATAACAAAAAGCTATTGATAAAAACTTTTGAACATATTAATTAACAACATACGTACAAAATCTACACTAAATGAAGAAAACATTCACAAAAGAAAACTGAACATTAAAAATAATACTCGATGATAAATAGTATGTTTTTAATTTAAATACACAGAAAACCTTTGGCGACTTACGAAACAAGTTCAAGAGCACTTGTTTTATAATATGTAAAAATAACTTGCGAATGTTAAAGACTTTAAAAGCCTACAATTCACCCATTTAATTTTTGTTTTTTTTTATTACAAACAGTTTAAGCTGCGACTTGACCTCTAACATTGCCCGGTAATTTCACTATTAATTTATTTCAAGTGCGTTTCCGCAAATAGAAATGCACTTTGAATTCGCAAATTTGCAATTAACTCATTTACAATTTCAGTACAGTTGAGTTAAGTTTGTGTCCAACAAGGAAGATATTTATTGTACATTTCTTTTTGTTCCTTATTTATTGTTTTCATTGTTCCAACTAACCAAATTTATTAACGTCTTTAAGGCATTTTATTAACGTAAATAAATTAGCTTCTTCTAATCTTTTTCTCATTCTGTGATTGAACTTCTATTGTTTCTAAGCAAAATCCCGATGTTTTTCAACTGGAACTTAAAAAAAACTGGGCTTATTTAATGAAACAGGCCATGTGAGATGGTTGCCAAAATACATGTTTTCGCTTTCTGTATGTTTGGACTGTAAAAAAGAAATTAAACCCATTTATTATCAAGCATTGAATGATTGCGTGAACTGATTATCGCTTAAGCCAATTTGTTCTTCGTGATTCATTGCTTCCTGCTTAATATTGCTAACGAAAATTGTCACCAAATACGTTCTGCCCATACATTAAACTTATATACTTTTATAATATGAAATAGAGTTTTAATTATTCCTTTTCAAAATCGAATACCAAAGGACTTATAAATGTCGCTTCCTCTCACAGCTTTTTTCGTCAGTGCTCGAGTGAATGTGCGACATTTCTTTGCTTGCTTAAGAAGATCTTTTTATGCTTCTCCACGATTTTTTTAATGCGGGGATGTATATAGTTACAATTTATGCGTACTTAATCAAACTTACATCGTATGTTTGTATTTTTCGTAGTTAGTGAGTAGAACTCGTCGATTGGGTGAAAACTAAGTGAAACAGTTCGTTCCCTTCTCCATGGAACTTCTAAGAGTAGAAGATGAGCAGCTACAGAAATTATGTAAGTAGATTTTAGTGTCTTTATGTTTTTATCTCTTCTTTAAATGGTTCAATCTCATCTGTGGAAAACATTGAAATAGCGCATAGGAATTAAAGTGCATTTATTGCAGTTCCGAGTAGTTAACAGTCTGTTGAATTTCGTAGAGCTAATTATGTAAATCTCAAATCAATTTACAGGTCTGTGTTCTCTCATGGTTCCGAAATTAGCTGCCACTTAAGAGTTACGTTTGCCAATCACTTTAATGCATTCAGCATTAAGTTCGAACATCTATTATTGAAAACTGATCTTCAGGTTGTTACTCCTGAACTTGCTATTTTCAGCTCTTGGGATTGCTATTTTTAAATGTGAAATCAAAATACCTCTTCATCCGATACTTTGTTAAAATTATACCTGGATATAATGTCATAAATACAACCAAGTTATTTTCGTTTGCTTCCTATACATCCAACTGTTAGTGTTGGATAAAGCCTTCAAATGGTTTAAATCTTTCGAATTTGAGCATATCTCTAGTGATTTGATTGAGACAAATTTAGAGTTTTGTTGAACTGCCCCCTTAAAGGGGGAAAAGAGGCATAAACAAGCAGGTTTAATGGTAGTGTCAACACTAGTTAAGGCTTGATTTATTTTCGAAAGTTGTATGGGACTTTATGGCTTTGGGAGCCGAAAAAATAAACCGGAGTATTGGATATTTGAAGAAAACTAATTTTAGATTTTTATGTCCCATAGCGATCGTAAAGGTTTTCACCAACAGCACTCGAACTCTTTCAAAAGTTGCAATTTTATTGCAGTTGAATCTAATCCAGCTTTATCTAGCAGACTTTTCAAATAATTAATTTATGTTACACAAATGCTTCCCCTGGCTCCTTCAGACACTACATTCTTTGAATAACAAGTCACTGATAATTTAACTTAATAATTGGCTGGTGCTGGAAGTCTAAATTACCTTCAACATCCTGACTCTGTACTAAGTGTTCGTTTTTCCATAGACGAAGCTGCAAGATGTGGCATGCCATTAGAAGGAGTGAATTAATTTAGATGCGACAGTTTGTGATTTTGTACAATGAGCGGTTTGTTTACAAACCTTCTCGCTGCTATTTTCGAAATTTTCCTTATTTAACAGCACTGTTACTTTATGGATTTACTTCAGCTAAGAGGTTGAACTGCACATAAGTATGTAAAGGCGAGTGTGATATGTTTATTTTTATTTTTGTATTTATGACAATATGAATCTTTTATTTATTCAATTTATTTTCAAAAACTCCAATTGCGTTATTGAATGGTTTGCGAAGTAAAATAAAAAAATCAATTTAGTCTGTTTTATAAAATTTACTGCCTGAAACTGTGAAACACTTAAAATACTTAGAAAATTAAAATCAACATTAAGAGAGTTAAGAGTTAAACAATTAAGAAACATTCTATAACACAGCATATTTCACCTACGATTGGACAGTTTTGCAAAAAAAAACTTTTCTCTTAATGTAAAATAGGATAAAGATTGAAGAATAAAACGAGGATTGGTTGATTCAATTTCAATTCGATTTATTACTGAAATGTAAAAACGAAAAATTAACAATATTCGTCTCAAATAAAAACAATAAAAAAGTACAAAATTTAACAATGTTCTGTACAAATAGAAACAATAAAAAAGGTACCGAAGTTAACAATATTCAGTACAAGTAAAAACAATAAAAGAGTTCAAACATAAATCACCTTCATAACCACTAGAATTCTCCTTTTCTGTGGTAGTGCTGGTGTAATATTACTACCCGACCCACTAGCAGAAAATGCATCAACGTTTTCCATACGTATAGGTTCAGTAATTGAAATATTTGCTACATTTTCCACTTGATTACTAATATTCGGGAGCCTTTTGCAGTACTAATTCCAGGAGACTCGCATCTGAAATTTACTCATCCTCAAATAACTCTTCAATATTTTGAATGTTCAAATCATTAAATCCCTCGCCTCCAATAGAACGAGCTACATAGACGAGTTTGATATTGGCATAAACATTTTCAGTTGAAGTCACGTTTTTTCGACTCTTCTTTTTTTTTGATTTTTTTTTCGTGAGGTTTGGGAAATGCTCTCTTACGCACACCCAGAGCTGATGTTCTGGCATTTTGGGCTGTATGGGACTCCAGCTTAGCTATCTACCCACTAAAACCCTGTCTCACCTCCGAAGTGGTGTTTCGCCTAGCACCGCGGTCATTTCTGTCCTATTGTGCCTTCGTATTTTACTCTCTCATTATCCCTGTGTATTCAATGAATTCCAGAAGAATCTTGAAGGGGGTACGCATGACCTGGTCTGCTAGAACTTCATCTACTCCTAGCAGTCTTCGTCTACCTGTTGCACATGACGTGCAGTGACACATAATATGTAGAGTAGTTTCGTCCTCTAGTCCCATCCTGAAGAGGTGTTTTTTGCAGGGGGCGTGTACTGTTAAAAAGGCCATTATCCTCCTTATTTTTGCCTGCTGAGATCTAGCAGTTCGTTTTTACGCACTGGTTGTGGAGATCACGCCAACTGCCTTGCGGTAAGGAGTCGCGGTGCCTGATCCCAGTACTTTTTATGTTCTTCCAAGATCCATTGCCCAACTCCCGCCCTAACTTGGGCATGAGATATACCACAAACAGGTTCTTGGTTGGTCAATGGCTGCTGGGCCCCTACCTTACCAAGTTCCACAGCAATCTCGTTTCCTTTGATCCTGTTTGTCCAGTTGTCCAAGTGAGTTTTACTCTGTTTGAGTTCCCATCCAGGGTCGTAAGTTCTTTTACACAATCTACCACACTTTGTGACCTGATTGTGTACGATTCAAGTGCCTTTATTGTGGCTTCATTTCCACTTACGATGGTAATATGCTTACGTGTGTAGGTTCTTTCCCTGATTTCCGGGCGCAATTTGTTATCGTTAGTATACTAGCTTGAAAAGCGGTCGTGATTGTGCCCAGGTTTAAGGTAATCCTTTCCCGGCTTCTTCCTCTTTCGACTATACCAGCGCCTGTGCCCGATGTTGTTTTTGTGTCTTCCGTATACCATACGGAGTCCCCTGTGATAGCTGATCTTGTTTGAGTTGCTCCACCATCTCGCCCCTCATCCAGAACATAAGTTCTGAAAGGTACCGAAGTGCTTTGTTTTACCGAAGTTTTAATTCGATCAGCTTTCAATCCCATGGGTTGGACTGTTTTCAGCTTTCTGAAAATCGCGCTGTGTCCCAATTTCGTTGCTTTCCTGAGGGCACCGTCACCCATACGGTAAGCGACTCGTAAGGCTTTAGAAGGTCTCGTTTCGTTTAGCACTGTTAATTAGCTTTCTCACCGTTTCTCTCATCGTTGAGAGTCCCGAGTTTCACCATTTGGATGTCCTCGTTTGTCTCTTCGACTTCAGAGGGCATGCGGATTCGTAGGCTGATTTTATTGCTGATGTGACCATTTTTCGACTCTTACTTCAGGCCATAAGATTGCCTAGCAAGAATTTAATGTGGACTGTTTTATTTCGGCCAAGGCCGAAATCTTTCCACCACTGCAAATCCAGCCACGGGGACGCCTTGTGACAGGTTTTCATTCTGTCTGTCTATTATCATGATCTTTGTTTTGGCTCTATTAATTTCCAGTCCATATGAGCTGCTCTGTTATGTGAGTCTTGCCATTATAACTTCCATTTTGGCTTCCCCTGGGGTCAGAATCACAGTATCATGCTCATACCTCAAATTCGTTATCTGTTTGCCTCCAACAAGGATCCCTCCGTTAAAATTTTACAGTACCTCTCGCATAATGTATTAGGTGTAAATCTTAACAGTAACAGTATTGGCAACAGTAGGTATACATCCTTGCCGCACTCCCGCCAGTATTTTAAATCGTTCGGAGCATGTGTTACTGACGCTGACGAATGCAGTACTGGTCTCGTAGAGCCATTTTCTCTAGTATTTGCCATATGTTGCGCCACTTTACTTTATCAAAAGCTTTGGTATAATCCACGAAGCACAGGTATGCTTTCACTTGGAATTTTCTGGCCTTTTCTATTATTTGCCTTACGTTTAGGATCTGCTCCCGTGTACCTTTCCCGGGGACAAATCCTGATTGCTCATCTGCAGGGTGCGGCAGCAGGATGTATTTCAGCCTGGCATTAGGTATATATAGCATAATCGTGCTGGCCTGTGATATCAGTGCTATGGTTCTATAGTTAGCACAGTCTGCAGGGGACCCTTTTTATGTATATGGGTATTAGCAGAGATTTTGCCCACTCTTCTGGCCATTTCCGAATGTCCATATGCATTGGCAAATAGTATGCATGCTGTTTATTCCTGCTTCTCCCATTGCTTTAATTGCTTCAACATTTATATTGTCTGATTCCGTTGCCTTTCTATCTCCAAGTTTGCTGATAGCTTTCTCTACCTCGGCCTTAAGGATGCCCGGCTCCATTTCATACTGTCTGTTCTATGATTCCACAGACATTGTGGGGTTATCATGGTACAATTTGGTGTAGTAGTTTTTCCACACTTCCGCTATTCCCTTCAGGTCGGTTATAATGTTTTCCTGGTTGGTTGGTTTGGGTCATTGTGATCGCTCGGATGTGGTAGTTCAGATAGGGCTTGCTGGAAGGCCATAGGTTGATTCACTTTCCTCTTATTATCCGATTTGATGAGTCGCTGTAGCTTTATTCCAAAGCCTCATTAGCAATCATTAGTCTGTGGCCAGAGCCGCATTCGGCACTTGGCTTGGTTTTCACTTTTCGGAATGATGATCTTCATCTCTTATTGACTCGTAGGTAGTCAATCTGGGTTTTGGTGTTCTTATCAGGAGATGTCCAAGTAGATGACGACGGGCATGATGTTGAAATAAGCTGTTCAAAATTGTTAAGCTGTTGTCAGTGGCGAATTACATGATTCTTTCCCCTCTCTTGTTCCGCGTTCTAAGTCCGTACTTGCCCCCGATACTGCGATTGTAATGGTCTGTTTTTGTAATATTCCATTTAAGCTTTAATTAATTTTTTCTTTGTGTCGATTAATGTTTTGTTTATCTTGATGGTATTATTTGTTCGTTTGTGTATCTTTAACAGTTCTCTTAAGGATTTAGTTGCTTTTACTGATTCCGCAGGCATTCTCAGGCATGCCCACGGGCTTTTCTATTTTTCAATGTTCTTAAGACCACTAGATTTGTATGGGAATTACGCTTCCGAATAGGCCTTGAATGTTAAATTATCTTGGAGGCTTGATTACGCTAAAAGTTCTTTTTTCTCTTTTGGTCTGCTTTTACAATTCCATTTTATTTTTTTCCTACAATTTAGGAAATCAATCATTGTATATTGGCTTTATTTGTTTTTAAAACTCTTATAAGCTTTCAGACGTCAGATTGTCATTGCTACCCATGTGAGTTATTACTTTTTGGGTTTTTAATGTTTCTCTGTGGTTCAACTGTTGCTTATTTGCCTTCTATTTGGTATTTCTTTCATCTCCTGCTGCAAAGTGTACGGCTTTCTTTAACTGTTTCAATGAGTCATCTGTTTCACCACTTGGATACTAATTTTTCCGATTCTGGTTGCGTCTGTTCTGCTTTATGGTTTTAGTTCAATATTTCTCATACTTCCTCCATTTTACTGTTATTTGTCTTCTTATTTCTCCTATTGGCGATGTTGCTATGTTATATAACAAGTCAACTCATGTTGTGATTAAACATCCGGTCCAAATTCGATTCCTCTGGTTAGTCTTGTCACGCACATTCCAGTTAGAGTCCTGTTTCATACATTATTACAGACAACTCTTGATTTTCAGTATATTTTGTCTTAGTATATTGTGTATCAGTACGTTGTGCTGTTCACATATGTTTGATTCACTAGCCGATCTGAATCAGAATTTCTTCGCTCAGATCTACCAAATACCTTACTATTTCTCTTGCCTCCCTTCTTCTCCAAGATGCATAACAATTTTATAAATTTTTGCATAGAACTCAGTTTGGTCATGTATCTTCAGATGGTCATGAGCATATACCGCGATTATTAACGACATGTTAACGTTAGCAGATATTAGTCTTTCGTTTGCTGTCTCTGATGGTTTATGTCAAAGTTACAAACAAACAATACATTTTTTGTTATTAAAAGTTTTATTAAAACTGGTTATTGCTGACCAACCATTAATTTACATCGGATAATTTTTACATAATTATTTTACAAAGAATCTATTGATTTACTTTGCACTTCGTCGTGGTGTTGTTGAGTGAACCGAGGGTTGAGTTATGGAGCTTTGTTGTTAGCTCTGTCATGCGACGAGTTCAAAGGGTTTGGTCCTTTTGAGACGTCTTGAAATCTGGTTGTTGTCAAGTAATTTCAGTGCTTCTGGATTTTCGTGCTGTATGAAAAGATTTTTGTGTTGTTGCAATCAGAAGTACACCAAGGTCAGGATGAAGGCTGCTGTTGCGTACGCACCAAGGAGCTTTTGCAATAGTTCGTAGTAGGTACTTTGTTCTGGAATCGTTGTATTTTCAAAATATGACAACGGCTACCACATCCCCACGGTTGAATGCCATACATCCATAGCTTGTTGTAGATGGAAGTGTGTGATTTTCGACCAAGTATCCAGTAGAGCTGTCTGAAGCGGAACTGCAGTTCTGCAAGTTTGATTTTGGTGTGCTCGACCCATTTAGCTTTAGCGTCAAGGTTCATGCCAATATATTTAGCTGTGTTTTATTGTTAACCTCTTTCGATTCGAAATTCTTTTGTTGGTGTAGTTCACATGTACTGACTTCTGATCGTTGAGTTTTATCCGCCATCTCTTCGTCCAATTTACGACCAAGTCATTGGATCTTTTTAGAAGCAACGTAGATTCTTCATCAGTTTTAGCCGTAGCTGTGTTAACCGTGTTATCTGCGAATGTTGCCGTTAAGACGTTTGTTGTTTGCGGTAGGTCACTAGTGAACAGAAGAAATAGGATTGGTCCCAGTACGCTTCCCTCAGGTACTCCAGCTCGAATATCTTTGAAGTCCGAATACTCTGATTCAAAACAGTTCATGAAATACATAAAATACAATACGAATCAACAATAAAATATATAAAACTGGTCGAAGAAAAATAGAGAAAAACGTTTCGTTTTCTAACATATGTTTATAATGTGAAAATTTAAAAAAATATTCACTACGTTAATATATTTTAATAAATTAACATTAATTGGCCAAGAGCCAATGAGATATTTGACTATAAAACAAGTATTTAAAAACTTGTAATGCATATCCATGATCGAACACCAAGCAGAAGTAAAATTATTTTTTCAATAAAATTTGCGTTTATATACAGTGATGAATTGATATTTCTACCTGATGTTTCTACGAAAATCATACTCTAGACTTTAGGACAATCATCTACGACAGATTTGTAATAAATATCATTATAAAACTCCAATTTTAACAACAAACGCTATTTATTTCCTATTTATTTCCTGTAGATAAAGTTAATCGATGCGAAACATTCGGCCGTAAAAATGGAATTAATATTCCGAGGAAATATTCGTATCATACAAACACCATCATACACCTTCCAAATATAACAAAGTGTTTTATAATCGCTTTATGCATCTATTACAAAATCTATGGAAATTCGACGTTTACTTGCAAACCTTTAGGCCAAAAATGATTCGTGGAATTACAAGAACGGATGGACCAAAAATAGGTAACAGGAAACAGTTAATAAGATTTTCGTTATGTTTGTAAAAGATGTCTCGTCTCCGCTTTAATACGGACCGAGAAAAGGTGTTTTACGTTTTGCCCATGTCACTGTACCAATTATCAGAAGAATGAGGATCTCTCAAGAACGGAAATGAAGTTTTTGAATATTTTTCAGCCAACTGGTGATCTGATGATATAGAGGTCATAAACCATTACTGCGAAAACCGAGATATTCGGAAATAGACTGTTTTCATTTCATTCTCAATGACCTAAAACCTGAAGTAGACGCGCCGCTATTGTTAGGTGCTATTGCCGGTTTTGCACACTTTGAATATATCCCCATCGGTTTTTTATTTGAGAACTAAGTGTATTCTTAGCGGGTTGTAAAATTAGATTAGAATAATTCTAAAAACAATTCAACATTTTCCGTGATATATCTGGATTAAACTTGCTAAAAAGTCACCCAGATTCCAGAAATCTAGTCCATCAATAAGTAAGGATAATTGATTTATTATTAAGTTAATTAAATTTTTATTGTCTTTTGGGAACTAAGCTAACAGGTGAAGGTAAGGCGATGATTCTCCACGAACGCAAATGCAAAGCGCTAGTGATATGTAATATGTATGTGCCAGGTGTATTTTTAAATTAATATGTTTGACAGTGTTCCAATTTCTATCGGAATGCAGTAATATACTTCCGAGGTCCCATATATTGTTAGATAATATAGTAAGTTATATGGTCGTAGCTGGAAAATGACTATTGGCAAAAAAAAGTTTCAAAAACACTTAAACGTTAAATGTATTTGCGATTTGAACCTAAATGCTCTGACCTAATTCTTCGTATCTAAAACCGACTTTTATTCTTGGTTTTCTACAACAGTTATTTATAATACTTTCGGGTTTCTTACACGTACTGGTCTGGTAGTACGCCAATGCATCACTGCACCCAAATAATGCTAAGAATAGTGACGATGGCGCCTTTTTACTGGGGAATGCCTTTTCATGTTGACAGGTTTATGGGATTTTATAAGGCTCATTCACTACTCCCCTTTTTAAACGGGGGATCAGCTAAAATAAAAATCGTTCACGCATTTAGTGCATTTCGACATAAAGGAAACGCATTCCGTTTGTGAGCACTGGGGGTATAATTTATATGTTTTTTATTATTTCACACTCTTTTATGTCTACTTAAAATGTACTTTCTTCCTGGTTTTCACTCCATAATGCTTTAAAACTGTCTGATAAAGAGGCTTACTGTAGGTAAGATATATGAGTTATTTGCTTAGCAAAAATGTGTATACAGGATGATTTAAAATTGGCACCATTTATTTGAAGAGGGAATAGATGAGAAAATTAGAGATAGAGGCTTGGAGGAGGACCTTTGGAAGGATCGAAAACAATGGAGACTAGGTGTCGGAAGACGTCGGAGAACGCTTTGAACCCGACTTGTATTCGGGGTGTCGATTTGAAAACTTCCCACCCTTAATATCTCTCTTACAGTTAAAAGTATGAAAAATCGGAAAGACAAGTCAATTTTATTTGTAAAGGGGACACTTGAAATTAATATTTTTAGCCTTCCTGTTTCAACCCCCTAGGAGGGGTAGATATCACTCTTAGAATCTTAAATGGGAATGGGATCAAGTGGCACATCATTTTCAAGGGCCTTCGTCGCGATCTTTAGAAAGCTGAACACATTGGAACCCATGGCATTGAAAGCTGATCGAATTAAAACTCTAAGCATTTCGATACCTTTCAGTACTTATGTTCTGGATGAGGGGGCGAGATGGCGAGAAAACTCACGTGGGCAACTGGGACAAACAGAAGCAAAGGAAACGAGATTGCTGCGGAACTTGCTAAAGCAGGGGCCGACGTGTCTTTCGGATTTTTCATATTTCTAACTGCAAGAAAGATATTAAGGATGGGAAGTTTTCAAAGCGTTTCAAAAACGCTCACTTAGGGAGCATAGAAAGAGAAATTAACATCCATTTGAAGTAGATTAACGATCATTTGATATACATTTACTATAATTTCTGCTTCTAGTCACTTTTTTAAAAAAATTTGTCAACATGGAAAGCATCAATGACGCAAAAAAGTACGTATTTTTTATAGACAATACTTTACCATCAATAACATGGTTTGGATTCATTTTCGCAAATTCGCTCTAGTTAATCAGGGATAATCTCTTAATTCAGTTACTACAGTGGTCTTAAGTAAGCGAAATTTAAAAAAATATGTTTATTCTGTACTCTGTAAAGTCATCTAGCACTTGCCTAGAATACGAAATACACATTCGGCACCCTCTATTTCGAAAGAGTGGAACGCTTCAAATATCTGGGAGCAACAATCACCGCAGATAACGACATCACGGAAGAAATAAAGAGCAGGATACAATCGACAATCCGATGTATGTTCGCACTGGATAATCTGATGAAATCGAAAAGTCTTACCCAACAATCTCAATCGATAATCTGATGAAATCGAAAAGTCTTACATCAAAAGTGAAAATCCACAAAACCATGGTCCGACCTTTGGGTCTGAGACGTGGACCATGACAAAGGAGAACGAAGAAAAACTCAGGCGGTTTGAGCGTAAGATTTTGAGAAAAAATTTCGGACCATACCACGGCACTATCACGAATCGAAAAGAAATTCTTGGGTTGAACCCAGTGGGCGAACTTTATACCAAAGTTCATACAGACAAACTGATGATGGTGGAGAAAGACACCGAAACGTATTTGTGACATTTTAAATAATAAACAATAAAATTGACTGGAACCCAGGAATTTCTTTTGGATTAAATTGAAATACAGTCAGGAAAATATACACAGTAACTATCACGAATGAAAATAGAATGAGATCAAATGCCGAAATTAGGAGATTGTGTAGGAATGGGGATGTGGTGCAGGAAATCAAGGGTCAGAGACTGAGATGGGCAGGACAAGTGCATATACGGCAGGATGAGAGACTGGTGAAGTTGATGTGGGAGGAGGTTCCTACGGGACGAAGACCACCTGGACGACCCAGAATGCGTTGGAGAGACAACATTGTGTCAGATCAATGGAACATAGAATGATGGAGGATCGAGACACCTGGAGAAAAGTTGTACAGTCAGCCAAGACCCACCCAGGGTTGTAGTGATACTTGATTGATTGATTGACTTGTCTTTAGAAATGACCTCGATTCAGAATCTCTTTTCTGCAGTTGTAGCAAATGAAAAATATACAAATATTGGGAAATTGAGCGACTTTACTGTTCAATATTTCTTCATTTGAGGAATATTTGCTTACTTTTAACATCTTTAGGACTTCCTGGCCAGAGTTAGGCGAAAATAACGACTACATTTTAATACGAATTAATTTCCCGAAGAACATCTTAAGTTAATTAGTTAACCAATAATAATTTTCATTATAAAACCCACTTGTAATATTTAATATCTTTTTATTTTAGAAGAGATTAATTGAAACCGAACTTTTCATATTTAGAAAAACTTTATTTCAAAAACGTACTGCAAATGCAACGTGTCTTTTAACTGTTATATTTATCTAAGACAGGAATATACTGCAGTAAATAATTCTGAAAACACATAACTTTTTAAACTTTACAGTCATTTTTGTTCCGCGAATTTTTGGTACATTTGTTCCTACAGGAAAATGATTTGATTAATAGGCCAATGTGCTAAATTAGTGAAAATAGCTATTCGTGCCCACTTGTATGCCACGATAAGGTAAATAACTTGACGTACATGTTACGCCTTGTAATCCTTGTGACCCAAATCCGAGCGGCAAATCTTAAACATTTTAAAATTAGCGTACATAATGAGTTGAGGTTTGTATATGTAAAGCTTTTCAATGAGTTTTTTTCGGGTTCTCTAAATAGGACCGTGTTTTTTAACTTTTTTCCTTCGAGTTACACTTGGATTTTTGTACATTTCCAGCTTAACCAATTTTCATCATCAAATTATTCACTGCCAGTTTGAAAAGAATGCACTTATTTATTACTCAGTCTAGTTCAGAGTTCATCTAATTCGCCTAGTCACCCATCCAGAACACAAAACTAAATCATTTTCATTTGCTCGCCTGCCAAATCTTTACACACATTACTTCCAGTCTATGTTGGGTGGTTTTCTCAATGCATTCCATTTACTATATTTAAACCTGGACAATATTTTCTGTAACTGTTTTCATTTTCATAGAGCCAACTAGTTACAATGACTTAGCAAATAACTGATAGTTTTGAGTATTTCTGCTCAAAAAAGTGTGATCAATCATGAAAAAATAGAAATATAAAATTTGGAGTTTTATAAGTACTTTAGGCAAAATTATCAACCGCTATTGCAATTAGAGGTTTTAGTTGTAATTATTTTAAAGTATTTAATAATCGTTCCTGTGATATAGTGGAATCATTCTTTTCAACCAGTTTGCTACTTGATTATTTTGCTGCTACTAATATACCTAGTTCCCTTGACATTATTAGATCCTTTAGCCGAATCTCATAGGAATACTGAAAGTGTAACGAAGGTTACTAAAATTTTCTTTCTGTCCGGCTAATTTAAGCCAGCACCAGGTGAATGCTCGTTTTCAAGGGCCCCCGTAAAAGGATATTTATTTACTTATTAATAGTATTTTACAATTGTACCGATATCTCACACGTACACCACGAAATTCCGAGAACGATCCCTACCAGAAAGGGCTCCCACTACCAGCCAAATAATAGGTAGTAGGGAGAGGCGAGAAAAGGTATTTAAGGCAACACGCAGTGCTGTTTCGGGTTCCTTCCCCCCCTTTCCCCAATCCTCTACAACATTTTTACAGCCGACATCTCAAAAGATCCTGCCGCAAAAATCGCCCTGTACGCCGACGATACTTGCTTTTACTACACTAACAAACACCCTGCATACATCCACGCAAAACTACAAAAACTACCAAAAAACTGCCAAACTGAACAAACACTTGGAAAATTAAAATCAACACGAAAAAAACGCAATCCCTAATGATTACAACCAAACAGACCAACAAACTCAAACATATAACCCTTGATAACAAAGACATCACCTGGTCAAAACAAATGCTCTATTTAGGAATTACACTAGACAAAAAACTAACTTTTTCTCCCCACATTAGAAACAAAATTGTCAAAGCAAGAGCGAGAAAAGCCGCCCTTTACCCACCTCTTAAACGAACCATCAAACTTTCCCTAAAAAAACAAACTCCTACTTTATAAACAAATATTTCGACCTCAAATCTTTTATAGAGCCTCAGCCTTGTCCAAACCTGTAAATCCAACGTAACCATAATTCCAACGTTCCAAAACAAATTCCTCAGATCCATCTCAAAAGCCCCCTGGTACATTCGAAACAAAGTCATCCACGAAGACCTGAATACCGACACTATTCGACAATTTTTGGCCAAAAAACACGAAGAATTTAAACATAAACTCCAAAACCATACTAACCCTGTTATAAAATCCCCTTTTACCAGGAATTCCAGCGAAACTCAAATCAATCGGGGCCAAAATTCCATCATGGCGCCCATCGAATGGGACCTAGCATAGAACAAATCCCCCAAAACTAAATCAATCCCCCCCATTTCCCTCTTCTCCCTCGCCCAACCCTTGACCGCTTCAGAGCTGTTTTTTCCCCTTTTTTTGGGAATAAAAACTGCAGAGGTACAAGGGCTAGGGGGTGTACTTTGCACCAACCAAAATTAAATAACACTCTCAAGATACCCGGAACGACCCACCAAGCCTAAAAGGCACCCGGAAGCAGCAAAAGTTCGAAAGAACTCGCTCTAGATAAAAATCCGCACATCCAGTTTCGGGTTCTTCTTTTCCTGTCCTACCGACCTACCGAACAGACCACACTTCTCTATCCTACCGGCCCCACCAATTTTTATTTCCGCACGATACCGATCAAGCAGAGATTCCAGTCCATATCAACACCACGAGTTTTCTGACTCGCAGTAAAGACCTACCTAGCTTTCGCCTTTAGGTCCATACACCTCCAACCATTAGGACACTACCACCTTGAAAAACGACTATCACGGAACCCAAACTCCGTTCCTTGGACCATCCTCCCAACCAACTAGCGGAGGGATGGGGAGCACCAGTAAGCCCTGAGTTTTCTCATCCTCGATCTTTATACCTTCTGGCTTTTACATCACCGTTAATTCCTAAAATACGGGGCGGGGTGGCTGGCTGCGGGCGTGCTCGAAGTCAGAACAATACTTTGCTCACGCATAAACCCAAAAACTCAAAAACACTTGACACTGACTTGCCGCAACCCCGACGGGCTTGTCAGCCCATGCTGCTCGCAAGTCTTACGCACGGTCGTTCCCAGGGAATACCACGAGGAGGTAGACTGACTTATTCCCAGTAAAGAAGGTACAGTGCCCATATTCGTAGACCATCCCCGATATTCATTCCGGTTTCCCGTGTAAGAAGCCATAGGGCGATTTGTTGTGTCTTGAGGCGATCCCTTTATTACGAAACCCGTGCAAGTTTCTAGTTCTGGTTCATCTTTTTTTTTGTCATGCTTCCCAATCATTCCAACGCCATTCAGCGATGCTTCGCACTGTCTGCAGTAATATAGGACACCGTGTTTGTGACCGATGGTGGTCATTCTAGTCTCGCGCTTCCGGCCATTTCGCCGGGTTTGAGCTCAGAATCTCCACGTGGCCCTCAAATTTCCGCTGTCGACCGTAGGCTGTCATTCTGGCCTCGCGCTACCGGACCATTTCGCCAGGCTGAGCTCAGAATCTCAGAATGGCTGCCGGTCTGCAGATCTCGTTTGTTTCTGAATTTAAACACCTTTCCGACGTTCGACTTGTTTTTCCTGCTGATATTGAGATCTTAATGTTTAGTGCTACTCATTTAATTTTTAATTTTGTACTCTTCTCTTTTCAGTATGACTCTACATTTGGAAGAACCACTGCCTCAACGAGTAAACCTCTTTCCGACTCCAGGTCAACACCTTCAAGAATTGCCACTAAATATGGGGGCTCTTATACCAGCAGCATTGCTTCAACGTCAGGTAAGACCTTTCAATCAAAACTGTTTGAATGTGAAACGTACATACTTAAACTTCTTCATTTTTCTTTTTTTTTTGTTACATCTTTTTACGTTTTTTTTTCAATGTGACCACTAATTATCCTTTCTTTTCAATGTATCTTAATGGCTGTTCAATTTTGGGTTAATTTAATCTAATTTACATTTATTTTCTATAAAATTCTTGGCTTTAAAACAAAGCATAACAATTCCAACATTACACTTATATAATTGTGAATTATCTTGATTATTGTTGTTAAAAATGTATTATGATTTTAGGTCGAAGCGACCTTCCTAGAATCAAAACTACCCTGGACAAAGACACCTTGCACCCGCCTGTTTCATACAAGTCGCCCCTATCTCGTGCAACCACCCGATCTAGAGAGCCTAGTCCGTCAATGGACAAATCCGAAAAGAGCACTTCATCCAGCTCTAGTTATTTAAATCCCAACAGGCTCTATCCCCGCCCATACACCAGGAGCAGCACTAGTAGAGAAAGCACCGTCTCACCAGTCGGCAGTAGCAGTAATTTGCCTCGACTCAGTAGTACCAAACGTGAAGATGCCAGTCCTTCAAAGTACGGAAGTGGGCGTGCTTCAAGTGTTTCCAAAGATAGTAGTATTGCCTCCAAATATAAAAGCTCTAGAGAGGACCTTTCCTCAGGCAGTCAAAAATACCTCAATAGTCGGTTCCTGCCGAAAAACTCGGTGGAAAGAAGTTTTACAGCATATTCACGACCATCTGCCGCTCGGACTCATGAGGTATCACGAAAAAACAAAGAGCTGCTCCACTCATTACACGCTCAGCAGGAGCAGGATAAATTCCCAAGCAGACCCCACAGTAGATGCTCTTCGGCAACTCCAGAAGAAACACCCAAAGTAACCAAAAAACCTTCTGCGGAAACCGAACCCACATCTGCAAAGGAAGTTGAATTTGAGACTGTTAAAGTATGCACGCGAGGAACATCTCCGACACTGGGAAGCTCCACCCATCCCAGTTTCCTCAGAAGCCGAAGAATCGAGTTAGCTAAAACCATAGAAAAAACTATTACTAGGACCAAAACTGTTAAAGAGAATATGGTTGATAAAGAAATCCAATCTGATCGAATGGATGATTCCACGCGATCTTCACGATTTGCTGGTGCCTCCCGAATAAGCGCCACTCCATGGACCAATTTCCTAGACATGAAATTTTCCAGTCCCAATAGTAGGAAGGACAAAAAGACAAAGCAGGATAGTGTGGAGAGCCCTAAAAGTCTATCACGGACAAGTTCCACCAAAAGTATCGCATCAGTAAAATCCGATAAAGATAGGGAAGGAAAGAAAGCAATTAGCATAAAGTCCAAGCTGACGCCTCCGAGGCAACTAACTGATAAAAAACAGTTGCGCCCTCCAATTCCCAAACCGGAAACTTCGAATAAACCAACTCGTTACATTCCCTGAACACACCGAATAAGGATTTCCGAAAGTCGGTATTGAACATGAATCCGGACGGCTCAAGGAAGAAAATTGGTAGGCGAAGTAACTCGGCTAGTTCAGCTGAGTCAGACAACGCAGACCCGGACGCCACTGACATTTCCGAAAACCTTAACAAGTTGCAAGTCCTATCACAATAACAGTTCTAGCTCACGTCTGCCTCAGAAGGCTTCAGGAAATCGGCAGAGAGCAGAACATCGCCTGGATCTGATGTGAGCATAGGAAGTACCACTGGTCCGAGTTCGAGCGAGGAAGATTCGAAAAGTAGAAAGGAGCGAGTGCTAAGCACGAATTCTTCCAGAACATCCGCGATTTTCAGTTCTGTTGATGATGCTTTATCGGAGCCAGTGACAAAAGTACCATCAAACCCAAAGTTGAAGGGAGACGGAAATAAAAATGAGACAGAGGCGAAAAACTTCCTGATGAGAGCGTTAGCTCCAGTAACGAACTTGTTCAAAACGAACAGACAAAGTGCCGGAAACATGGATGAAATTCAGAAAGCTTCTGGGTCTCCGCCAGGAGCTAATGGAAATGTAACTTGGATCTTAGATCCCAGCTCAGAAAGTGCGCTAGAGCCAAACAACATTTCCCAGCAAACTCCGGAGCCAAGAAGTGCCAAATTAATACTCCATAGAGTGGAATCCGATCAGAAATGTTGGTGGGAAGAATCCTCTGAAACGGCTTCCGACCCGAGCAAACTGCAGCAGAAAAGCGAACCGGTAGACATGAAGTATGGAAATGCCGCATCAGAGCTTCGGCCAAGCGCTCGAGCTTCTCCACTATCAAAGCAGGACTCCTCAGGTGAAACCCCTTGGTGGCTGGACTCGAGTCAAGCAGTTCCGGATGGTATGCAAATATATTCGGGGTATAATGCTGAAAATAACATGTCAGCCCATTGAGTAAACCGGCAGTTCGACATAACGATTCCGGGGAGAAGCCTTGGTGGTTGGATGAGGAAGCGGCTCTCCCAGAAAGGGTTGAAACGTATGCTGGTACCCAGCAAAACAATAATAAAAAAAGTACGATTTCTCATGTTCAATCCGGAGAAAAGCCCTGGTGGCTGGATGAGAATCCCACGGAGGTGCCGGAAGGCGTTCAAGTGTACCCTAATTATAGGGCACCACAGCAGGCCAACGAGGACAGCCAGCCTTCCAGCCAGCCAGATAATTATCGCATCCGAACTGTGGAAAGTGGTGAAGCAGCGTGGTGGTTAAAAAAAGAGGCTGAGCCACCAGAAGGGGTCAAAACCTGTCGTAACTCCGAAGAGGATCCAATTATTCCCCAGCAAAGTAAACCAACCATTCGCCACGTTGAAAGCGGCGAATCTCCCTGGTGGTTGCAAAAAGATTCCACCCCGCCTGAAGGGGTGCAGACCTATCCCAATTGGGTACCTGAGCAAGCAAATGGCTCGAAATTCAAAAGAAATGATTCCGGCAATTCAACCTGGTGGCAAGATAGTGACAAATCTACCTCGGAGCAACGCAATGTTGACCCGGGTGAAAACCGGCAACCAGAATGTTTGGAAACGCACAAATTGAGGCACATTGATTCTGGCGAGCGGGAGTGGTGGATCAATGATGATGAAACTTCTGCAGAGGTTGAGGCCAAACATGAAATTGGCAGCACATCAAAATATGCCATTAGACATCAGGATTCGGGTGAAAAAGCTTGGTGGCTCCAGGATAACCAGGAATTTGATAGTCAAGAACCGTTGGGAGATAGAGCTAGTCCGGAGGGTTTGGAAATGCCCAAAGACAGTGAAGCAGGCCGATTAAGCCCGTATGATAACGTACCAATGCTTGGTGAAACGAATAGGAAAGGCGTTTCGCCGCTTTTCATTTCAAAGCACACTAACATTGATGATATTTTGGGCGGCACGGGCCAGTTGTGGAGTCCTATAATGAATAAGATTTTCGACTATCAGGACGATGCGAGTAATTGCAGGGAAGTGGATGCTAGGGAAGTTATCATCCACGAGGGCAGCAAGGCTGGATCTGGACCCAACCGAAGGTAAACTTTAAATTATAAAAATAATATCCAATTCATATTTTTAACCACTCATTATTACAGGAAGGTTTTTGTTTTATCTATGACATGCAATCTTCGAAAGAACCGATATTGGATTACGATTACATAAGACTTTTTTCCTACAATTGCATTTAAGAGAGCCAGACCGATCTGTCTCTGTAACTATTTTCAAAATTAGAAACGTTGATGTAAGAACTTATTTATTTTTGAAAATTGCAGTAACAAATTTTATGGTTGAAACAGAGCAATTATTATACGAATAACATGACACAACAGTAGAGGAGAATCCTATTTTCAAATTGATTATTTTGATTTCAGATTCAGACCGGAAGTACATCAATCTCGCAAAGAGGTAAGTCATTTTGGACAAAAGTTTAATATTTATTTTGATGATACCTTTGGCATTTTTGAAAATATAGATATACTAGACATTTATTAAATCACATATCTGTGATTAAAGATAGAGTTTCCATCACACCCATAATTTAAAGAGGGCGAAATTAATGCGTGTTCTCTAAAATGACAAGATTTTAATTTTATTCTATCAACTCGTACCTTTGTACGAGGCAATTTTTATACTGATTAAAATCACAAGAAGTATCTATGGACGTCTGAAGCTTCTACAACAAGCTACTTAAATAACTCTTTTTATTTTAACACTAGTGGCAGGATTGCACGGAACTTGAAACTTTTAAGACACTTATCATTTCGATAATGAGGCTTTGTCTATAGAGAGAAATTTCTCGATTTATAACTTATTGAAAAACCAATAACATTATTCTTGTCTAGGCCCATGATTGATCCATTGGCAAAAAATCTTGAAGATGTGTGTATTGGTATTTTTTGTATAAGACTCTCTATATAGACGATTCGAAAATATTTGGTAAATGGATTATCGCTGATTTTCTGGTATATTATCTAGATTTATCAAATGATAATTTTATAAGTCAATTCACTCAAGGAATACTTCTTCTTCTACTTCAAAAAGACTTTAAGGTCTGTTAATTGCAAAAGCTCAATTCGGTTGGTTATCCTGTGAGATAGAGTTCCAGCTATCTTTCCATCTCTTCCCTGTGATGGTCCTGGAAGTGCCTTCCCTGCGATGGTTCTTAAGGTTTTCATCTCCGCTGTTCTGAGGATGCTCTTTGCCTTATTCGTGTCAGCTCTAGTCTCGATACCATAGGTTAGCAACGGAAGCCCAGCCCATTACCTGTTCTATTGGTCTATTGTCTATTACGACTTTACGCCTTACTGGTTCTTCGAAGAAGGTCATACATTTTGTTTCATCAATGGAGATTGACATGTTGTATTTTTTACTACTCTTATAAAACTTATGTGTTTGCTTTAGCAGATCGTTTTCTGTTTCTGCCAGGATTACTGCATCATCCGCTTAACACACCATGCTGATTGGTTTGTGTATAATCTCACACTGTGTATAATCTCGAGGTTAAAAAGGAATGGCTGGAGGCTGAGATTATCACCCTGTCTTATTCCTTCTATTGTCGGTATGTCCTTTGTTGTTTGATGGTCCACTTTTATTCTTGTAGTGTTGCCTGTGTTCAAATATCTGATTATGTGATGATTGATGATGGGATTTGTTTCTTTCTCAATATGTTCGGTATATCGGGCATCAGTACTTTGTCGAACGCTTTTGTCAGGTGAATAAGACACACATAAGCAGGGGGCTCTTTTACCTGTCTCACAATAAACAGGGCAGTTGTCGATCTGTTTTTCCGAAATGCTTGTTGTTCATCTTTGTATTCGATGTTCGACTAAGATGCTTTTGACAATGTCGCTGAGCAGTTTCATAGTGGTGCAAAGCAGGGTTATGCCTCTGTAGTTCTCCGGGTTGGTTTTTTGTCCCTTTTTAAAAATTGGTATGGTGATACTTTTGTACCACTCTGTTAAACAGTTCCATTAATTCTCTTGCTAGTTCTTTACCTCCATATTTTTTGAGTTCATTGGGGATGTCGTCCACTCCCGGAACTTTTCTGTTTTTCTAGTTTTTAATCTTCACACTAACTTCCTCTTCTGTAACCGTTAATCTATTCGTGATCTCGTCCTCTGTTTCCTGTGATTTATGTTCTACCGTAATATCAGTGTTGTCATATAGGTATCTAAAATATGTTTCCCATTCGTTTAGAGGAACCCTTTTGGTCTGGATGTATTCGTTTACGGGTATTTTTCTGTTTTTGAGCATCTTTCAAACTTGCCTCTGGGCTCCATAAAGATCGTGTTCCATGTCTGTGGAGAACTTCTCCCAGTATTCTCTTCTGATTGTTTGTTTTATCAAGGAATAATTAATTGAAGAAAGCATTTTAAAGACAATCGTTACTTAATAATCGCAATAACCGCGTTAGCGCCAAAATGTTAAACTTTTAGAACAAAAACTCAACAAGATACTAATAAACACCGACAACATGTATTCAAATTTAATTTTAAAAAATCGCAATATACAGTATCTAACATTTCGATAAAAAATTCAAATATCAAAGTGTTTTTTGAATTAAATCAGAATCGGACATACGTTGGACAAGAAAAAAATATTTTCTGTTGCATGAGAAGTCTGTTCACAATTTAAAGCTGGCATACTTTTAAACACCTTGTATGTTTGAAATAAAAAATACATTTATCTGTTCGAAACTGTAAAATGTAAATGGTTCATTAAAATAAAAAATCGTCGAATGTGAAGGCCCTTCAGGTTGTAAAATAATTCCAATCCAGTGTGGAAATTTTCGCAGCAAAAGACAACTTTTAACTGCACTATTCATGTGAGAACTTTGGAAAGAACATGGCAAACATTCACACAAGACGTGCTTACAAAGTGACGAGATATTAAGATGATTTCCCTATAAACTTGACTGAAAAATTGCAAATTTTCATTAAAACTGATCAGCCATGACATGCGTTTTGGACTCATTGATTCTTGTAAGTATATTCGGGCGTTGTCTGTTATTGTTGTCGATTTACATATAAACCATCATGTATTTACCAAGTGATGTTTAAGTTTTTTTGGTTTCAAGTATCTCATTTTTAAGTGAGTCATTTCTTCTATTTCTGCAGAACATAGGCGAAATCTGATATTTCAGTCTCAATTTTCACGACCAACTTAAGGAGGAAACTTTATTTGTACCAAATCTGTTCTTTTCTAAAAGGATGTAGGCTTTTTCTTTTAATTTGTTTTTCAGTTGCATGAATTTTTTTTATTTCGCTCTTTACGCAGAATTCAACTATGTAAGCCGCATTTGTGCTAAACCAACATTTTAATAGTCATTCAATAGAAAATTAACCACACAATATTATTTTAAATTGCTCGCTTATATATGTTTTAATTCATAAATATTATAAAAACTTCTATAATAATAATATAAGTAATACAAAAGCGATCTTCAACGAGCGGTCCAGAAGAATGACGCTAATTTGAAATCCCATCTAAATGCAATTAAAATAAAAGTTCTTTTATTATTTATACCTACAAGCATTTTTGATGGCCGTACTGGTTTTAAGAATAATTGTTAAAAAAGAAGACAAAAATTATTTTAAAAAGTCATTTAAACGTATGCTTTTTTCTTCTAAAGGCTGTGGTAAAATTACCTTTACAAACAAAAAAATATATACCATGTCCAGAAAAGTAGCAAAATTACCACTACTCAGGTAAGTTTATAGTTATAGGTAAATGTATGTACACTATTGATAGGTGTTTGAAAAACAATTAAAACATAAAAATATTTACATCAAAGTTAAAACATACTTCTTAATTATTCTCACTTGACTTTAAAAATTTCGCTTCTGTTATATTTTACTTTCAATTTTGACAATGAAATATCATCTAATTTAAACGTTTGATCTTGACTTTTCTTCGCCAGGATGAATACCGTCTGCTAGATATTCTTTCCTTCACCAATAAAGCAGGATGTAAAATTGTCTGCTTGGTAAATTGCTTGTATATTTCAGTAACATCTTTTTATGAACTATTGGCGTTAATCTCCACAGGGAAAATGGAGGTCTATTATACAGGGTCCGGCATAAAAATCTCCCACATTTTAATCTTCAAAATCTTAAACTGAAAATGTATGCAATGCCATTTGTTTTTACTAAGTTTTGAAAATTACAGAGTCCAATTGGCGACCATTTTTTTCGATAAACATTCGAAGTTGATTTCTAAAGGTTTTTCATCACTCGAGCAGTAATTTGAGGTGATATGCTTGCAATTTCTTGGCGTATTGCTGCTGTCAATTGGTCAATGGGGATGGTGTTGAAAAACCTTCGCTTTGAGGTAGCCCCAGAGGAAAAAGTCGCATGGGGCAAAATCGGATGAACGCGCAGGCCACCCAACGTATCCACGTAACGCGATTACGTGTCCTGGAAACAATTTCCTTAAAACGTCGAGTGTCCTTCTTGCTTTATGAACCGTAGCTCCATCCGGTTGAAACCACTCATGTTCACATTCAAGTCCTCTAAGTTTTGGTGCCGAAAAATTGCGAAGCATGTCGACATATCGATCGGCAATTACCGTAACTGTCACGCCTCCCTCTTCAGAAGAATAGGGGCCTCAAACGCCAAAGATTCAGTAGCACACCATACGGTAACACGTGGGCTGTGAAGTGGCTTTTGATCGAGCCGCTGCGGATTTTGGTGCCCAGTAGCGAACATTCTGCTTGTTCACACAACCAGTCCAATGAAAATGAGCTTCGTCACTCGTTATTAAAAGAGCATTTGTGGGACGTTTTGAAGAATATCGCTGGAACATGCTCGGCGTTTTTCCCAGTCCCGTTCACTTAGTTCTTGCACGATCATCAATTTGTAAGGGTGGAACTTGGGATCGCCGTGCAAAATTCTCCTCACAGAACGATTTCACAAACGCAAAGCACGGGCATGTTTAGCAGATGAACGTGTAGGAGATCGTTGAATGCTTCTCTTACAGCTGCAACATTTTCAGGTGTCCGAGCACTTCTGGGTCTACCATTTGATTTTCTTTTTAATGCTGAACCTGTGGCTCTAAAATTTGAAACCCACAACAGTTTTGTTTTGCGATCTCGAGCCGGAACATGTCTACGAAGCGCGAAGTGAGTCCGTTGTAGCGTTAATCTTCTTCCTCCTCTTCAGCCTCTCTCGGTCCAATGCTGGACGAAGACCTCTCCCAGGACTTTCCACGAATTTCTGTCCCGTACTACTAGGAACCATTGTCTTCCTGCTCAGCTTTTGACATCGTCCAACCATCTTTTCTGCGGCTTTCCCACACTCCTCTTTGTTTCTCTAGGTTTCCAATTTACCAGTATTATTGCCCACCTGTCTGCATTCTGTTTTGCAACGTCTGCTACCCATTGCCATTTGAGTGTCATTAGTCTTTTGATAATATCTGTTGGTTCTGTTCGTTCTCCGATGATTTCGTTGCGGATTTTCTGCTTTAAGCTCAAAGCGAGTATTCTTCTCTCCATCGATCTTTGTGTAACCCTTAGTATTTTCGCACTTTTTTCTTGACAGTTTCTAAGCCATAAGTAGCCACCGACAGTATGCACCTTTCATATACTTTCTGTTTGAGGCAAATTGGTTTTGTAGGGTTACGAAAAATGTAGTTCAGCCGGCCGAAAGCGGCCCATGTTAGTCCTATTCTTCGCGATATTTCTGCGGTTTGATTTCTTTCCCTAGCCTTAATTTATGACCCATATATATGGGTATGGACCCAATGGTTGACGTTTTCTATTAACTGATTTTTTATTTATTATTTATTTATTTAATTAACTTTCTTTTTGATGATTTTTTATGTTTATTTGTATATTTTCTCGGCTCATGATTTTGGTCTTTTGAATATTCATTTGCAGTCCCACATCGGTTGATGCCTGTTGGAGATGCAGCATTGTTTCCAGTTCGTTCTTGTCAGTACTGATCACTATAATGTCCGGAGCTAGGGTAAGACTTACTCCAGAGCTAGGGTAAATAGTTTCGGAGACATTGGCTCTCCTGTCGGACGCCCCGCTCGATGGGAATTTTGTCTGTTATCAGGTCTTCATCAATATGTACTCTTAGGGATGCTTTTTCGTATATATTGCTTATTAGTTTAGAGTATCTTGAGTCTATTCTAGCTCCATCCAGTGCTGTCAGTACGGCCCAAAACTCAATGGAATCGAAGGCTTTTTGTATTCATTTGTCTTTTCGATGAGTAGTTTCATTGCTTGTATGTGGTCTAGGGTGTTGAAACCTTTGCGAAATCTGGCTTGTTCCACTGGTTGGTAAGCGTCAAACTTTGATGGTAGTCTATTTATTATTATTATAGAGAGCAGTTTGTATAAGTGTGACAGAAGGTCGATAGTTCTCAATATTTGTATCGCCTCCTTTTTTCTGTATAAGAGTGACTTCTGCGCTTCGCCAATCTTCAGGAATTTTCCCTCATTTAAGCATTTATTGAAGGGTATCCTTAGTGGTTTGACCAGTGGGTTTCCCCCCATTTTTAACTTTTCGCTGGATATGTTGTCGTCGCCCGGGGTTTTTGTATTCTTCATTTGCTTCAATGCTGTTCTCATTTCTTGGGTTGTTATATCCGGTATTAGTTGGTTGTTTTTGCATTTGACGTGTCTGAGATACATGACTTGTATAATTTTTGGTAGAATTCTTTATTATGTTTGTGATGCTTCGTCGGTCTGTTGAAACAATTCCTTCCTTATCTTTGATATTTGTTATTTTCCGTTTCCCCCTCGATTTGTTTTTTCGTAGTACTTTCGTGTTATTGTTATCTTCTATGGCTTGTGCGATTAATTTAGTGTTGTATGTTCTTAGTTCTTTGCGTATTTTTTTTCTTACTATATTGTTGAGTTCTTGGTAGTGGTTTGACTCTTTTCTGGTTTCGCGCTTTCTTTCCATCAGCATCTTCGCTTCTTGACTTAGTTTGCATGGTCTTGTGCTGCATTGTCTAATGCGTGTGCATACTTTCTTGGTCACTACTTGGATGCCTGAACGTATTTTGGTCGATAGATCATCGAGGTTCGAATTTTTGTTATCTTCAACAAATTCCAATTTCTTTTTTAGTTCTTGCTGATATTCCCCTTTTTTGTTTATGAGAGTGTCATTTGTGCGGAACCTGGTTTTGAATATGAGTTTTCCTCTTTCGATTTTATGTTGGAAAACAAGTCTAGTACGTACCAGTCTGTGATGTAGCGTTAATAGCAGGGAAAATTCATAGAGTTAACGAAAGTAAAACCCTAGAAAAAATTTTTCAGAAAACTCTACTCGTCACGGTCCTTACATGACGAAATAAGTTGAAAAATGATAATCTCTAAAAGAGATAGACTTTCGAGGCCATTCCTTGAAACAAGTGGGTTTTTCGGGTTTTAGGCCGTCGTTCGGTAGAGTTTCTTCTTGACGTTTCGCAAGCACGTGTGGCTTGCATCTTCAGAAGTAGTTGCTTGAACGCTTACACTGTTCTGATGTTCAAGCGTTCAAGCAAACCACTTCTGAAGATGCAAGCCACACGTGCTTGCGAAACGTCAAGAAGAAATGCTACCGAACGACGGCCTAAAAACCCGAAAAACCCACTTGTTTTAATCTTTAAAAGGTTTATTAGTTTAGTGCAGTTTTTATTCTTGAATCAGATATATTTATTGATTTTCTGAGTGAAACTTTATTCATTATCCTAGAGATTTGCAAAGTATTTCCCAATATCTCTGAGTTCATTAATCTGCCATCGAAAAAATCATCTTTAGCATTCAATTGTACCAAGGAGACGTTCCGCTTGGGTGTTGCAATAACAAAGCACCCTTGAACCATCAAGTGCTTCATTTCTTATCTCCCTTTGATAAAAGTCGTCGATGCATAGAAGCTTTTAAAAATGTTATAAACATGAACAATGAAAGACCGGAGAAAAAACGCGGAACCATTGTAATTGATGTGAAATTGTCCTTGAAAAAGCAAACTCCTTATGATGAAGTACCATCTCTTTCTTAACCGTAAAACTTCGAAAATCGTATGCCCGCTAAAATCTGTTACACTTTTAATGCCGAAATCGTGAGATGCATGCTAATCTGAAATGCACGGGAAAGGCGGATCGGTCGTAATGACGAACCCGGAGACGGTACCAAATTGATGCTTTTATTTCATTTGCCTAGAGCGACGAGGAAAAAAAATTGGTACAATAGATGCTTTGTATGAAATTGTTAGTCGTTTATCTAATTCATCTAAGTAGGATTTGAACAGTTTATTGACCATCTGCTTAGTATGAAATGTTTAGATGAATGATTCGAAAAGCAAATCTAGGTTTCATCAGCGGAAAGGATTTAGAAAAGTTAGTTCGTAGCCACGATTTTTTTTATTCGCATTTGCAAATGTCAGGTTTTGCAGTTATTTTACGCATTGTTTGCCAGAACCGAAAATAATACCGATACATAATTAGACAAATCATTTATAGAATTGACGATTAAAGTTGCCGTTGCTTTCGCAAAAGATGTTTTACTTTATTGTTGAGATTAGGACAAATTTAGATCATTTTGCGTTTAAAATTTCAATGCATTTCAAACTTGAAATTAGCAAGTAACTGAAAATTTCGCTGGATGGGAATTACGCGCCATTGAAGACTTTTAAAGGCATTTTATGCAACTGCAAAATGTGCTCTTTTGTGTAAAAATTAGTCAATTTTCCATGCAAAAAGTTACTCTTATTTGCAAACTATTGTTAAAACGTGTACAAGAAATGTGTATCTTAAAATTATGCACGTTTTGAAAATCAAGTTTTTTTATCAGTTACAACATATACCCAAATTACTCATTTGGTGTGCTGCGAAGTTATGAGTAAATGGAACAGATTCTGACGATGAAAATGATTAATTTTCTTATTCATATCTCATGACATTAATTTTCTTTGTGTGTTCTGTAAGCATATTTCGCTTACGAGTTTATTGATTTATAGGGCAAAATGACATGATTTACTATCAAAGTTAAACTAAACAAATAAATCGTCTCAAAATGGAAATTTCCAAATTTTTATACTGGACATTGTCCTATTTTACAAGCCTTTGATAAAGTTTATCTTAGTTTTTTTCAATTGCAAAAAATATATTATAGTTAAAAATAAAATGTTGCTAAGTTTTTACGCTTAAAATAGAGAGACTAATTTCATGAAGAGCGAACTTGCGGCTCAATACAACATAAACAATTCTCAACATAAATCTGTCTAGTCATAGCTGTTGTTCTTTTAAAGTAAAATATTGAAAATCCAGATTTAGCTCATTTAAATTTCATAAACAAAAATTTGGATTTTTAATTTTAGTAAAATATTTTTTAAACTTTATTAATTTACTTTCCAGAACCCAATGTTTATGAATCTACAATAACTTGTTACGCGCTTTTGTTGATCGGCAAATAACTAAAAACCTGCAATTTTATCGCAAGCTTTATATAATTTTCGGATATATTATCTGTTTACCAGCAAAATGGGTAAATTAGGCAATTTCCTAGAGCTTTTTCTTTCCTGATTCTCTTTCTATGTATCTTATCTCTGATATTTATTTTATAACCAGCAAAGTCTTGTTACTGATCACTAATTGGACTTTCTGACCCGGCCTTTAAAAGTACATAAACCACAATTTCCTCATTGTTAAATAAAATGTTTGTCATACAACCGCTTTGACCTGAGACCAGGGCCTTATTCATGATTGGTCTTGAACGTCTGATGAAAATCTGAGAGAAAGAAAGAAAAGAGCAATTCTTTAGTTGAAAAGTTTGATGGCAAAGGAAAAACTTTTGAGAATAACGAGTTATAAACCAGTGAAAAAATGGAGCGTGTCGTTCGACCATACAGAACACAATGGAGTTGGAGTCATTGAGCTGACATTTAAATAAATTTTGAACTTCTAATGATCTAATAATAATAGTTATAAAATTGCTTACGAATATCGCGATCATCACTAGAATCTTCTAGGCTTCTGGCTTCTAATAATTTTTTCAGTAAAATAAATAAAACATTTTTGATGGGTTCATCCCCTTCAGAAGTGCCCTGAATCCGACACTGAAAACTCTTGTAGCCGATTCTCATCGTGACCGGCTAACGGTACGGAACATTTTTAATTTTTAAGTCTTATAAATGCCACGGTACCTAAAATTGAACTGCACAGATAATTCGCCAGAATACTAATTTATTAAACTCGATTACCTTTACGACTTGGCCGAGGTAGTTCTTTCCCTTAAGAACCTTAGTTACGGCACTAAACGTCGCTCATGTGCCACAGGTACCGTTATGGATTTTATTTTACTGGGAAACATAGAGCTATGAGCAAACGCAAATTCTAAGTAGCTAATTATTGTGCAATAAACTTTTTGAATTATGTGCGTCATTTTAAGTGTCTGACTTGTACAACAAGACATATATTAGCTCGGATGCAAATATCTATGTAGTTGGCTTAATTCTAAAAAAATATCTTTAATACAAAAAATACCAAATGTGTCGACATTGTTTGCTCTTTGGTGTACGAGAACATTCTTCCATATTGCGTACTTTTCGTTTAATTAACCTTATTAAGCCCTCCAGCGCTTTTTGAACATCTATTACTACCAACCGCCTACCTTAAGTAATACGTTAAACACATCAAAACATGCAATTTCAAATTCAAGATCAGTTGCTTGAGGATTTTCAAATGAAAAAAAAGACGTAAAACATCGAATTCATCAAGTTCAAAGCACTCGGCGTGAAATTATGGTGAAGGTCATTGCATTTATTATTCTTTAGTAATGAGGACGATTGGTTTTACTAGTTCTTTTACTCTAGATTTGATTCCGAGCGTCTTCTGGTTTGATGTTCTCAGCATTGAGGCCGTTACTTACTCGAATAAATGTATAATCGATTTTAAAAGCTTCAATAGCGTATAAGCGGACAATTAATCTGGTTTGGATGAGATACATTGTTTCCTCAGATTGGAAGCCTTGTAAAATGTTTAAAGTCACGAAAAAATCGAATATAATATTCAAGGTGCTTAAAATAGCCCATATTTTTAACAATGGAGTTTTTTTTTAACAATTTGTTTTGGCAGTAAAACTCGAAATTTGATGAAACTTTCGAGTTCTAATTGAAATCGGCCTTCCAGATATTGCAATTATAGCAGCGAGGGAAAATTCATTTATGTCAAGTTTCAATTTCGATTGTAATTCTACTACTAATTCTTTTACTAGTAATGGGAAAATTACTGGCAAATAAGCTTTTACTTATATAAGTTTGCCTCCAGTTGTTGCGAATATGTTTGACAAAGATGCATTATTTGGGTTTTAAACTAAAAAATTACAATAATTTCCACTAAATCGGCAATTATATGATTTTAGACAGTATCACTTTTTTAATAGCTTTGTAAGAATTTGAAAATTTCAACTTGAGCTTGATTCCTTTATGCTAAAATTGCAAGATATTCGGAGAAAAAACTCAGTTACGTCTTGTTTTGACTGGAAAACACAACACTTGCGCTTGATAACTACCTATTTGGGAAGAGAATGCATTTCTCGGAAATAGCAAGAGGTAACTTGCTTCTTTTCGAAGAAAGCCGGGGAAAAAAGCAGGTTGCTATGTTTTACCGTTCCTGAAAATTTAATTTTCAAAATTCCCAATGCAAGGGATACTTTTCGCAAAAAAATGTTGCTGGTCAACGATGCAAGTTGAAAATTTGTGTGTGCTTTAAAAAAAATCAGGTTTGATCTCGGTAGTGCTTTTATGAAACACCCTGTATACTTGGAAATAGTGGTAGAATATGTAGGTCGCAAAATTACGGAAGCACGATGTTTTTATTTTTGGCCTATGTCATACCGCCTAGACGGAACCAAACTGACTCACTTCAGTGAGGAGCAGTAAATTTATTTGACTTGTGAGTTTCAAATGCAACTTCAGCAGTTTTTGGCTCAGTTAGAATGAATCCTTTCGAGATTAAGTTTTTATTAACATTAATAAAAAAATAATAAATAAACCATATTTTCTTCTATCGAAACAGACTATCGACCATCTTGATCTTTCTGCCCTTGTAGTTACAATTTAATTCTTAAGAATATAATGACTTTTTTTACTCAGTCTTTAGTGAGTGAGTTGTGGCGTTTCTAGGTGTTCAAGTAAGGGTAGTTGTTGAACGAAAACGATGTTGTCTTGTGAGGGAAAGAGGGTTCAGTATAGTCCAGTTATGCGGATTGTTTTCCCATCTTGTCGGAATTTTCTTTAATCTGTTTATTATTTATTATTGTCATGTTTGTACGTGATATTGATATTGATGAAATTGAAAAATTTTATTAGTTAAAGGTTCCGATTTAGCTATTGAACAATTTTAAAAATAGTTATATTTTTCCGATTTAACTGTCGAAAAATTAGAGAATTAGTTAAAATTTCCGAATATCGTTTTGTCCTTTTTGATTCGTTTGACATGAATATGACGCTTTGTATATTTTTGTGGCGGTATTTGTGCTAATTCCTTTGTCTTTGTATGTTAGTGATCGGAAGTGTTTTGTTCTCTTTACTGTTTCTGCCTGATGTTTCGTGAGTTTTTAGTGAATTTAAGTTTATAAGCAATAGTTGTTCCTGGGTTTTTTACGTCGTTTTTTCGTTTTGTCATTTGACTGTCGAGGGGAGTCAGCCTTAAGACTGTGGTTTGTGTTTTCAGTAGTCCTGTCGTGTACAAGAAGTGCAGTGTCGTCAGCGTGTTGCAATTTGTATGCTGATTTGTCTATTTGCTTTTTGTCTGTTAAGTTGTAATTTTATATGTCATGTCAATATATACTGTATAGGAATGGTGAGAGCGGAGACCCTTGAAGTAGTTCTTGTTCTGGAGAAAAGAGAAACAAGAGAGTGTTGCCGATAAAAAAATATTTACTGGAAACTAAAAAATTGGGGTCGTCTGTGTAGTTTACCACGGTTTTGAATGTATTTATTAATTCATTCGTGGTATATTGAATGTATTTTTTGTGCTGAACGCTTTGATTTTTGCCTTAAGTTGACGGTTGATTAATGTAATTTAAATTACTAAAAATCCACGAAAATAAACTACAATAATAAATACTACTACTACTACTACATAATAAAGCAGCGACTAGGAAAACTTGTCGGAAAGTACATACCATCGTATCAGTTCGGATTCAAACATCAACACTCGACTATTCACCGACTCTTCACTCTGACTAACAATATACAAACAACCCATCTAGCTGACAGAAAGACAGCTTGCCTGTTTATGGACATTAACAAAGCTTTTGATAGTGTCTGGCATAGAGGCTTACTATACAAACTACACACACCAACCTATCTACTATACACCATGAAGAACTTACTAGAAAACAGACAACTACAAGTACGAATTGACAAAACACTGTCATTTTCTTTTTCCCCTGAACAAGGGCTCCTTCAAGGATCCCCGCTCTCACCGTTTCTCTACAATATATACTGCCATGACATATACAATTACAACTTACCAGACAAAAATCAAATCGACAGATCGGCATACATATTACAATACGCAGACGACACGGCACTTATTGTACATGACAAAACTACTGAGAGAGCAGCTCAAAGACTCCAAACACTAACAAACAACACAATGACATGGTTTTATAACTGGAGACTAACATCGAACGCGTCAAAAAACCAACTTCTGCTCACAAACGACAGACTCAACGCTGACTCCCCTTCAATAACTGCAGACGGCCAAACGACACAACAAAAAACCACGTAAAATACCTTGGAATCACAATTGACCAGAAACTTAAATTTACTAAACACATACGAAACATCAGAACAGAAACGATAAAAAGAACAAAACACTTTCGCTCACTAACATACAAAGACAAAGGAATTAGTACAAATACCGCGACAAAAATATCATGACCAACGGAACAGAAAGGACAAAACGTTATATACAAACAACAGAACAAATTGCACTAAGACTAATAACATGAATAAGACACCCCCAAAACCCACTACACAACCCCTCCACCCAACTACTATACGAACGCACAAACATGACAAAGATTTCGGAAAGACTCATACATCTACAGACAAAATGGACAAACAACCCCTACAACTGGACCATACTGAATCCCCTTGTCTTACAAGACCAACCAGACAATCCCCCTTCCGTTTCCCTACATCAACGCTACTCGAACACTTACAAACGCAACTGACTACTGAACAATAAAATATTTTTTTCTTGTCACTAGAATTAGAAAGTTTATTGAATTAAATTGTTAACCCAGAATAAGAGAATTTTTATCTTTGTTTTTTATTTAGATTAAGACTATATGTACTAAACAAGGGCAGAAGACCGATAGGTCGATAGCCTTTTTTAGAAATAAATTTGTTTACTACTACTACTAAACTGCCAATTTCGCATTTCCAGACTTAATAAAAGACTTCTGGTCGGTACCAATTGAAACCTGGAGAGGCTTTAAACTTAATCCTCCTCTTTGACCAACCGTCTCTCTCGCTTAGTTCACTTCTTCTCCGTTGACCAATGTTTGGCGCTTGTTTTGCCCACTTGCCGGTGCCTCGCAACGTGCACCGAGAATCGGTGAATCTAGTCTGGCCTGAAACAGCTGAATAAAACAGCTGAAATCCCAGGAACTCGCGTTCGCAGGTAGTCATGCCGACCAAGTTCAGATGTTTTTGCCGTTTTCGAAAGTAGCTTGACCGGGCTTGTTTGTTTTAGTACCGAGTTTCCAGTTACCAAATTGTGCGATTAAACGTCGGTGGGTGAAATAGTTTTCGACCAACGGCCCTTCTTCGCCGCAAAAATCTGCGTTTTTCAGTGAAAAATTACGATTTTTTTTCGCAAAATTGGTGTCCTACAACTTTGAACTTTGCAGGTCAAGTGCAAAAAAGCGCAAGTTTTAGTTTGCGGCCTTTGAATTCTTCGATTGTTAACTATTTAAACCACTGAAAGCGCGGAGACAACAACGAGCGCATAAGACGCAAACCCGGTACGCTCGGGGTTGAATTTAAAGTTAATAATTTGAAAAACGTTACGCAAGTAGGTACTGTTTTGCTTCAGTATAGTCGATGGTACCATCCATCTATTAATGTGGTACTCAAACAAGAACGACATTCACTTTGTTTACCTTATTAGAGTTTTCAATACTTGCCGTTTACTTGTGGGCGTTTGGTTTTACCATACGCAAACCAAAGTACCGACGATTCACTTTTGTTGACACCGTTTTAAGGTTATTCGGCACCCGGTAAGTCGTACCGGTTCGGAT
Organism: Dendroctonus valens; assembly: GCA_024550625.1. Classification (NCBI taxonomy): domain Eukaryota; kingdom Metazoa; phylum Arthropoda; class Insecta; order Coleoptera; family Curculionidae; genus Dendroctonus; species Dendroctonus valens. The sequence goes on from JAJTJO010000091.1 coordinate 207,938, forward strand.
CGTTGAGCTTCCATATTTAGAATAATTCACAATTCTTCGGTTCACAGCAAATCGATTGCAAACCTAACATTTTTGGAATTTTATAGGACAATTTCGTGTTCTTGGTGGGCAGATATTTTTGAAGAACAGAACTTTGTTCTACAAGGTGTTTCGATGTGAATGAGACAAACTTGGTAGAGTTCGATGATCTTGTTGTAACTGAACGTTTTTTGTTATGCAGGGACGATCTGACCTAACTTTTATTAAGAAAAATGTCTGGCTCCTCTGCTATTGTTGCTCAAGTTCTTAAAAAAAATTATATTTAAAATACAGTGGATTTTGAAGAAAACTCGCTGTGAATGTGTTCTTATGTAAGACTCATCTTTTGATGAAGCAACCGAGTTCATCTGCTTTGGGAAAGTGATGTTTTCTTGAATGCCTGGGTACAAAAACAAGCAGAACTTTTTATTTAGTCCCGAGAATCAACTATTTTTTTCAGTTGATGCACTAATCATTTTTTGACTTTTTCCGCTCTTTGGAAAATCTTGAAGAAATCAAAGTTTTTGCCGAAAAAAATTCTTTCTATTTTCATACCAATTAACAATTTTTATGCATCAATTAAGTTTTTACATTAGCAAAACTTATTTTTTTATAATAGCAGGAGAGCGAGCAGATGAATGTTAATAAACTTTCTGTGGATTTGCTCTTACGTGAGGGCCATATTTTGAAGACAAAATATGTTTTTTGCACAAAAACTATGAATGCTTCAAGATTTTACAAAGGGTGCAAAAATGCCAGAAAAAGATCAGTGCATCAACCCAAGAAAAATGAGTAGATTGCAGTTACCAATTAAAAAGTTCTACTAGTTTTTGTACCAAGACACACAAGAATTCACCACTTGTCTAAAATGGGAAACTCGGTTGCTTCATCAAAATAAAAATCTTGCAAAAAGCAGATCTACAGCAAGTTTCATTAAAATTAATCGTATGCTCCTGATATTTAGAAAAAAAATTTTTTTTAAACTTTGACTATTAATAGCGGATGAGCCAGACATTTTTTCTTAATAAAAGTTAGGTCAGATCGTCCTCATTTGGGCCAAAAAATGTAGCAGTACTCTTTTGATGATGTGCTTACGGGACAACCTGTAAAACGTAAGTTGGGAAGTCAACCATTAGGGGAATATCGCGCGGTTGTGATAAATATCACGGAATAAAATACTTCAAACATCTACACTCTGGCAATAAACTTTTACTACTAATGGATGCAGAAGAACTGTCCCTTCTTCACGCGCAAAACTACATTCGATTTTTTTATTTTTAAATGGATTCACACTCTTTTCCGAAAAAATTTGTTCTTCCTTTGCTTTCCACTCTAACAGTAAAATAATTCCTTCCGGCAACGCTATTTATCTACGAGCAAAAATATGATCAACAGTTCATTTAAACAGGTACATAAAACACTTCACACTTTTAAGTACCAATTTTGGTTACTATGCTCTATACCAAATTTGAACCTATGCTAACTTAAATTATGTATAGTTTTGTTTTTAATTTCTTGGTATAATATTGTTTATTGTCCTTTTTATAATTTGTCTTTGCATATTATTTGATCATAGTTCTCATTCACATTAAGTAAGTGGAAATCGATGACAAAGGCGGGACAATTTTGAAAATTAAATAGAGAATTGAAACGTTTCGGAAAACAATTCTATTGGCACACGAAAAAAATGACTATAAACCTAGAAAACATAGGTGCTAAGAAAAAACCTGAATCAAAAGTAGACTTTTGTCACTCTGTATCTCCCAAACAATGCGTTTTGCATATGGATATATGAAATTTAAGCTTTATTTCACTCGCCGAATATGAAGTTGAAATTAAACAATTTTATTTCGCATCACTCTGTAGACAAAACAAACATGTTTCGATTTTATTTTGAAAATCCCTGTAACTTTAATGAACTATGAGACAACACTTTTACACATTTTAAATTAAAGTTATATGCAATCGAAAATAATTTTGTTGGTAATCCAGCAGTATAATTGACCTGCCAGTTATAAAAACATAGTACAAATTACATAAAACGAACGAAAAGCAAATGGAAAATATTCAAAATACGTAGGAAATTGTAGTAGCTGAAAAACTGTACGTTAGGTTTTTTGAGCAGACTTTTTGCACTGTCACCAGTATATTTGGCAGTGTTATAACAAAATGGATTTGGAATAATTTAAAACAAGCGCTTTTTCTACTCGTCAATACCAACTAAAACTCAATTCCCATTCAGTTTAAAGTTGGATAAACGTTGTCTCGATGACTGTTAATAAGCTAAATTTTCAAACCATCGAATTCAAGAAAATCCTAATTAAAACTATTCGCTAAATAAATAGATGAAATTAATGTTTCAATGAAACTCTGGGTTTGACTTCTATCCATTTCTGGAGCAAATCAATATTTGCCAGGAGAATCATCTATTAATGTGAGAAAATGAGGAATTTTAAACAAAGTTTCCAACGAATGTTTGCAGTTGCTCAGCTTTTAATTGGTTAAAACAATTGATGACATTGACCTTCATTATTTTAGGAATTACTTTTACTCTACAGCACTAGAGCTTTATCGGCTGAAAAAATAATTTTTACACAGAAAAGAAATCTTCAAGGTCTGCTTAATATGCGTTGAGCAAGTGCTAATTACAGTTTGTTTAATACTAAGTGCGCATTTAAATGTTAATTCTGCTTCTTTTCTTGCTACGTAACTTTGTTTTTGTCGTTCCAATAAGTTTTATTAAATTGATCTGAGAAGTACTGCCTTTGACTTTGGAACCAAATAGTATTTGATGATGAGAAAAGTTCAAAAACGTCTGGTAAATTATGCTTAATTGGCCTGCAGAAATGCATTGAGTAAAATAAAAACATTTAATCTTCAATGTGCATTCTTTAAACTTCTATTGGTATTTTAAAGTTGATTCTACCATAAAATCTCGTTGATTTATAGATGTCACTTGACGGGTTCCTGGCGGTTTCGTTTTCAAGTTCAGCGACTGGTGGTTCTTCTTGGATACGGTTTTTGCATTCTTTTTTAATCAATGATACACCTCAAATAAGGAGTCCATCGCGATCTAAAAATACGTGATAATTTGAGAACCATTCCGTTCGTTATTGTTTAATTAGGCTTGTGTTGCTTTTGCAGTTAGAATTTCGATTGGATGATTGATTCGAAGAATGAATAAAGTTATTCAACACCAGATTCGAAATTCGTGAAATACGTGCATAAAATTGTTGCGAATTAAATGACACGGTGAGGTACAATCGGATGTCGCCATCTATTTTTCTTGTGCGAATTTATACTTTACGGTTGTGGAACGATAATTCTCAATTGGCGGTGACTAAAAACGTGTTTTTTAGCAAACCGCTTTTGGCAGAAAAGCCGATATGTATTTTTTGAGTCCAAGTTGCTGTACTGATAACAAACACTTTTTCAAATAACATTTCCTGTGGTTTATCAATTATTTGCAAGTCAATATTAGCTTGCTAAGATTAAGCACTTTCGAGTTAAAATTACCGATTTGGCGTCATACTCTTAAATAAAAAATGATAAATTAAATAAGTGATTTATTCGCAGAACTGTAGATTTTCAATAAACGTATCAGGATATATTTGATGTGAAATGTAAAAGAATGGTTTCAGTTTTTATATCCAAACAGCTCATAAACTTATTTCATTCCACCCGAACGATTTATTGTAGTTTTTTAAAGGGTTTTCACGGTATTTCAAATGTAATCGTCAGTTTTTTTCAAGTCTGGTGTTCAGATGTTTTGCAAACTTCTGTGCCTTTTTTCCGGCAAATTCGAGCTTAAAACGGTGAAATTTCAGATACAGGGTGATTCAAAATTGTTGTCATTCTTTTGGAGGTATTGTCTGAGGGTAAGGAGCAAAGAAAAAATAACCAAAAACTAATGCTCACAAAACACCAAAGATTTTTGCCAGTTTCAAAATTTGTTTCTGCATTAAGGTCCCAAAACAATGGTATAAACTATAATACCTACGTAGTAGTACGTTCTACCATTGCCTACATTCGTTTTATGACTAAATTGTACAATGGCTCACAGAACTGCTCAATTTCACTTTATAACCTCACCACACAACATCAGTTTTTTCATTATTTCAAATTCAAAATGAATTAATCTCATATTGCAGCTTGATTTTACACAAAAGTTTAAGGAAATATGATAGAACTATGCACTTGTAGCCTTTCTGCAAAATATTACATGTTCCACAGTTTTGCATTCAAGAAAGATCTGCGCCAAACCTTGCTCTGATTGCTTCTGGTGCTTGCTTGTATCAAACTCAACACGGTTTTAATATTTGCTTATGAGAAGTGTCTTCGGTTTGATTTCAACAATAATCGATTAAGTTGTGTCCACTTTCACTGTCTGTGTTTCACTGTTTCTCAGAAGAATCAATCAATGTGGTTGTAACAACAAACGCAAAGTGTCCCTGTTTAGGGTGTCTTGCAGTAAGGTAAACTTGAGGCATTTTCGAAATTATTACACATTTTAAGTTCAAAAACAACAATAGCAAAGTTGAAAGTGCATCTCCAATGCTGTAGATACACTCAAGAAAAATTCTGCGGGAATGACTATAATTTTGAATCACCTTGTATCTCTACGTATGTCCATCAAAGTCTAATTAGAGTAGGATTTCCACATAGCGATGATCTTCAATAAGCGGAAGTGAGCCTACTTTACCTCGCTTAGGGTTTGTTCCTCTTGATTGGTTCAGGCAATTAATAAATTTGGAAGCGAAGAAGTCCGCGGGTTATCTGTAATTTAATGTATGTAACTATTTAACATTTCGGTCGTTAAGTTCAGTTAAACGTGAACCAAAACAGATCCGACCAGTTTCGAATACAAATTAGGTTTCATTGACGGGTACCGTCATTGGCAATTTAAATTTGACTATTTTTAGAAAATGACTAAATCGCCTTTTTCAAACGATCGTTTTATTTATGCTATTAAGGAAAATCCGTTGTTTCATTCGTTTTCAGCGGGATACATGAGAGTTCCACTGGCTCATTTTGCAAATAAGATTGCCAATGATAAATTCATATTAGGTGTTATCCGCAGGCTAATTTATGAGGGTTTAGTAATTAAATCACTCATCTGTTTAATTGTTTGCGAATACAATTTATCACATCCATCAGGCAAAAGTTCTAATTATTTCTCACACCAATATTGTTTCCAGGCGGTTTTGCTTCTCTCTAAAGAATGTTATGAGTAAACATTTATTTTTAAAGCTAGTAGTTTTGGGTTGGGTCATAATAGTTTGCAAAAATGCTATTTTATGAGGATATAAAAATCGAAACGATTCTATTCTCAGAGACCACAATACGGAAAGCATGTAATTGACATTGTTCTTTCAAATGCAGTGTGCCTATTTTAGCCAAGGTTGCTCCTATACTGTTTTATGAGTTGGAAATCAAGAGCCTGAGCATTTTTGAACCATTTCAAAATATTGAATCAACGCTCCCAGGAAATAAACCTCGTTTGTTTAATTTCTACCTGTGACCTAAAAATTACGAGTTTCAGGGCACCAATTTTGAGCTTTTTAATTTGAAATATTTCGGTTTCGTCTTATATAAAGTTGAGAAGCAGTGTAACAAGCTGGCAAGCAATGTAACTTCTCACTTATGCATATTTAAATTCGCTTCTATTGTTCAGAGAACAGATAATATCCATGAATAAAATGTTTGCAATTCAATATCTTTTTGCGCGCTCAGTAAAATTATTTTAAACGGTTATTTATATGTAATTAGAATTTTCAATGATCTTTCAGCTCTAAGCAGCAGTGAGGGGTGAACTTTCCATCAATCAATCGGCATAGATTGTGATATTAACTGCTTAGCATAGTGAAGTGCGTCCACAATGTCATTAACATGTAGAGTGCAATATCTGAATGATATCGATCCTTTTTCTTATACGACAAACTATCCAGATCCAGCCAGGCCTCCGTTACACACTTTTAGTGTTACATTGCCGTTGATCAATCAGTTGGCAGCTGTTCATCGAATACTCAAATCTCCTCATCGGGTAAGTGGAAGTCGACTGATTTTTTCGAAAATGTACAACATTTAAATTGAATATTTCAAGAATAAACCTTCATATAATTTGATTATTTAAACGGATCGTGTGTGATTTAATCGTCTTTGATGTTTCGTTTTTATTTTATTAATTTAGTTGGTCGCGATAATAGTGTAGTTAATAGGCAGAACGGGTTCGTATAGAAAATCAATGATTAGTCCATTTATTTTTATAATCATTAGTATAATTTTAAACAGAAATAGGTCATAGACGGAGCAGGAGATAAAAAAATACTTTTGGTCCTTCGAGTCGGATGTAAGTGAGCGCCGCTTGGACTCATCCTTTGATAACATGCTTTCAAATTATTTTACTTGATGTAGATCTAATGTCGTCAATGTTATGTTTTCCATGAATTTAATGTTGACTTTAATCGAAACACGATACTTGAATATTAAAGTTTCGGTTTGATAAGTTTTCTTAATAACATTTGATTCAAAATTGGCGTCATTTTTCTGCAAGTGACATTATTGCAATAGAACATTTAATATTATTTGCAAATTAGGTTTTTCTCATCCACATTACGTCAAAAACTGCTACTTGTGCATAAATTAACCATTGCAATACGCGAAATTACAAGGGCAATAGGGATCATTTTACTTGAAGGGACTTAGAATTTCGTCCCTTTACTCAGTTGAGAAGAACTTAAAGTTTCAAAATTTAGTTTTTCATCTAAGTTCCCAAAGCAATTTTATTATAAGCTTATTACAAGCGTTTTATCACAGAACTACACAATTTATCACGGAACTGCAGACATTTGCTTAATAACCTCACTTCACAACATCAGTTTTCATTGCTTACAAGAATGTTTGAATCACCAATTTTAGGTTGATGTTAAACGGAAGTTTAATGGTCGAAAAAGTTGATAGAACTGTAAGAAGCATCCCTTCTTCAACTCTTATTTGATGCGGAATTTATTCAAAAATTCGAAACCTAGGAAAATCTGTATGAAACTTTTAAATTATTTCCATTTCTGGTTCTGTTTCTCTCCATCTCAATGCAGTATTAATTGTCGATTATGAGTACTGCAGTCAGTATTCATATTAATTCAGTTGCGGACACTTAATTTTCTTTGGCACGTTTCACATTCTCAGAAGATTGAATTGGCATTGGATTCCGCGCGTTTGCTTGTAAAGGATGTTCCAATAAGAACGACGGTTTTGAATTGCGCGCCATTTGTATTGTCTTTATTTGACATTAAAAAAAGGCCGTTCGTTAGTAGACAGCAGGAGGTTAAGTAAAAGGAAGCGGTTCAATACACAACAACGAATTCTCATTGTGAAAAATGATGATCAAAGTGGTGGAAGTTCTGCAGCCACAGTTCGCAAAATGCGTACAATTATGGGCCATCGGAATGCTCCATCTGAGAGGAAATGAATGAACTGTGAGGAAATGAATGAAGAAATTTCAGCAAACTGGGTTTGTTAATGAAGTGAAAACAGACACACGCGTTCGTCCTGGTCGCTCGACACAAAATATCGAACAGTACGTGCAAATGTTGAGGAAACCATAACCACATTAATTCGGCATAGAGCTCAGGAAATTGGTGTTTCCACAACCACTATGCATCGAATTTTAACAAAAGATTTGAAGCTTCATGCGTACAAAGTTGAATTGGCTCAAGAGCTAAAGCCGGAAGACCATGAGCAACGAAGAGCCGTTGTTGAGTGGATTTTGGAACAACGACAATTGAACGGTAATTTTTCAACGAAAATCATGTTTAGTGACGAAGCCCATTTTCATGTTGATGGCTTCGTTAATCGACAAATTGTCGCATTTGGGGTTCCGAAAATCCACGAGTGATCGTTCAGAAATAGATGCATCCAAAAAGAGTCACTGTTTGGTGTGCATTGTGGGCTGGAGGCATCATCGGACAATTTTCTTCGAAAATGCAGTTGGTCAAGCAATAACCGTGAGTGGTGTTCGTTCTCGTGAAATGTTAACTTTTTTGTGCTAAAATTTCAAAATATGGACCTCAACAGCATGTGGTTTTAACAGGACGGTACAACATGCCATACAGTCAGAGAAACTGTTGAATTACTGCACGAGTCATTTCCTGGTCGTGGTATTTCTCATTTTGGAGATCGGCATTGGCCGCCCGGATCATGCGATTTAACGCCTTTGTACTTTTTTCTTTGGGGATTTTTAAAGTCACAAGTTTACGTGAACAAACCAACAACGATTGAAGCCTTAAAAGATGAAATTCAACGCTGTATGTCTGAAATACCGCAAAATTTATGCGCAATAGTCCTTGAAAATTTCATGAAAAGAGCACGTCTGCGCCAGCAAAGCCGAGGAGGTTATTTGTACTTCATTTTTCAATAAATGTTTCAAACTTATCCCACAAATATATATGTTTTATTTAAAATTTAAATCCGTCGTTCTTATTGGAACACCCTTTAGAAAACTTCACCTATTTATAGTCTTCACACGAAAATTATACTTTATGCATTGTTGTACATTCAAAGTTTTGAAGAGAATAATTTGAAAACTAACCACAAATACGCGGGTGCGATTTTTCGTAAAAAGATTGTAGATTTCTAACTTTGAGCAAGTTGTTGTTGTTTATGCAAGTTTCCCAATTTTTTATTTGTAATGTTTAGTTATATGGTTTGTACCAAAAGTAATTTAAAGTATTGCTTGAATACAAAGTTAAAAGTGCACTAAGAGTTAATATTGTTTAGAAGTAAATGCACAGACCTTTATTCAGAGATTTATTTCAAAATCTGTATGTTTTATGGGGAAACATTTTGACCTGCTGTTTAATGGAATTTTTGGCGCTTTCAGGATTTGCTTTTTGGTGCACTTACGGGCCACGAAAAATCTTCCAATTAAACTGCATTAGATTTTCAATTGCGTTATTTTTAATTTGTTAAAATGTATATATCTGTTGTTGTTTAACATTGCTAATTTGCATAAAAGCAAACCAATCTATGTCAAAACATTTCTTCACTTTCCATTCAGTGTCGACTAACAAAAACGATTTTGTTAGTACACGGATCATCATAATTATTATTAGAATAAACTTTGTGCTTTATGCATTGTCCGTACCAGTTTCGGTAACCTAAAAATCCTCTCTGATAGTCAAGATTAATGAAGCGACATTCTAAAATCTCAGGAGAAACCAAATGCTCTTCAAACTTCTACGATTCGATTGTTATTAAATTTCGAAACCATGTCGAATCATTAAAGGAACTATTAAAGTGGTTTGTTAGTAAACAATACCAAATTTAAAATCCCTTTGTGAGAAGTCTGAATATATGATTATACACGTTAAGTGAATATGGTACAGTTAGATCTTACATGAAACAATGACGCATTTTTCGTCTTATCTCATGGGAGAATATATGGAATTTTTATAACATGTTCTAGGTACTTCTGGTTCGTTTCTACGGTTTGTAATGAATATTTTACGCATAAATGGTTCGGTATACAGTTGGTGTTTTTAATAGTGCTGTTATGCGAAGATCTCATCGGTACCCATGTGTATAACTAAAAATGTTTTTTCATGCATGAATTGCCGCATAAATAAATTTAGTACAATCTGGAAGCTTCAATATTTAATCCTGTATTCTATTTAATTATGGTTATTGATTTTAATTAATTCGAGCGTTCAGGAACTGTCCGCCATCAAAATATCGTTATGTCCTTGTATTGTTTGTGGGTCTTTGTTGCGTCATTTCACATACCTTCAAAGGTGCTAATGGACTTTATAAGTGTAATCTATGAGATTTAGCTACTACACAAATATTTACATTTAATGATCAGCGGGTTTAAGATTGAAAATGTATGTTTTTTTTCGATCCGGCAATTTATTCATCGAAAAACCCATTTGGAGTTTTATTACAGAGAAACGGTACATTGATCAAATTAATTCAGTTGTTTGCAGAACTTTACCGCTCTATTCCTTTGCTGTTTTAGCTCTAAATAAGCTTTTTCCGGGAAAGCAAGTATGTTTACGAAGAGTCGTCTTGTCCCATACGCCATGTTAAGATACAATCGCAACAAGAAAACCAAACGAATCGATCTATTTCAGAACAAGTTCCCCGTGATAGATACAAGGCCTAGTTAGTGTACACCTACTTCTGATCTGTTACAATGTTCAATTTGTTGTTATCATCGATACACTTACGTAAGTTGTTTCTGGTCGAAAGCAGGTGTGTCTTTTTGCCCACGATTTTCAAAACTGTGTCAAAAATAGCTGCAATAAACCAACTTCAGGTCAACAAACTTTGCCGATGTCCTCAACGGTTTTGATGCATGCACTTTATTTAATGATCACTATACTTTGAAGTTTTCTGGAAATTACGGCCAGGAAGTTATTTGGAGGCGATTGCGGTTTAGTTGAAAACATCCAGGCATGTTTATTGGTTAATAGGAATCCGTTGAGGAAAGATTATGTTTTTCTGAATTGCACCATCTGAAATATTGGAATTCAGGTTCGCAGAGAACGACTTTTTTCGAACCTTATCAGCTAATCAATTTTTTTACGTGGTTGCGGAAGTACAAGTACTCTTTATTCGAAATTATCACACAAGCTCCTGAATTAGCAAATGGGTAAAGAAGATATTGAGTGTTGCAACAGCAAAATTATTTATTATAGTTTTTTGGTTAAATATGTGAAAATTATTGTTATAAATTTTACTTGGTTTTTTTTTAATCTATAATAGTTTCAGATGTGGGCATTTTCGAGGCATACGACGTCAACAGATCTAGATATTGCATATATTGTAACTCTTCATTTTTAACTTCTAACATTTTTTTTATATAATTGCAAGAGCAGATTTTTGTTTAGATTTCAGGTTTTAAAAAATGCTCCTGTGAAAAAAACCCAGAGCCTGTCAAAATTCCAGTGCTTTCTTCGAAAGAAAACATTTTCAATCTTGTTTCATTTTTGTATGGTCATTATCAGGCCCTCGCGTTGTTTGTGTTGCATAAACTATTTTGTGTTGTCTTCCTCTTTCATAAGTTTTATTTAATTGAGAATCAAGTTGTCTGCTTATAAACACTGTCTTCGAAAAAAAGACAAAATAAATGTGTTTCATTTAAGTGATGTTATAATTAAGGTTGTTTAGGGGCCTTAATTTGATTTTATTTTTAATTATCATTATCATTTTAATCATGCAGAATAACACTAACTGTCGGTATATTTCTGGAAATTAAATGTGTGGAAAATGGAACTTTTTAGAAATGAATCAAGGTGAAATGGTAGTCTTGACCAAATTGTTAGGAATCTTTGAAAGTGGCATTGGATACCCCAATTAGAAAGGTATTAGAAAGACCCAAATAGGTATTAGAGACTGATTTTTGAAATATTTTCATTATTCCCTTAAAATTATCAGTGCCTGAGCGTTCAGACCCATTGAAAGCTGTTTAAAAAATTAAAAAACAACTAACGAAGAATTTTCTCATGGAAAATTTCTCATATGGTCTGGATTAATATTCATATTCAGTTGATATTAATAATTTTGTGCGACTTCTTTATTTGCATTTGCTCGATTTGTTTTGTAATTGTTAGTTTGTTTTACTTTATGTTTAGTTGTAGAATTGGTCTTCTTTTGTACTATAGTGGCTTGCTTCATACAATGTTATTTTCAGGCTGGAGATGAAGGTTTAATTAAATAAATAAACTTTCTTTAATTAGAAATTGGTTTATATTCAAAATGTGACGGTTTCTTCGCTTGAAATATTCAGAAAAATTTGAGTATGTTGGTATGCAAATATGTTCGTAAAAATGCAACTAATTGCAATTACTTCCAATCTGTCTTTAGAAAATTGTAAATTAGTGTTTTATTTATATATAAAACTTGTTCACACCATAAAGAACTTACTAGAAAACAGACAACTACAAGTACGAATTGACAAAACACTGTCATTTTCTTTTTCCCCTGAACAAGGTCTCCCTCAAGGATCCCCGCTCTCACCGTTTCTCTACAATATATACTGCCATGACATATACAATTACAACTTACCAGACAAAAATCAAATCGACAGATCGGCATACATATTACAATACGCAGACGACACGGCACTTATTGTACATGACAAAACTACTGAGAGAGCAGCGCAAAGACTCCAAACACTAACAAACAACACAATGACATAGTTTTATAAATGGAGACTAACACCAAACGCGTCAAAAAACCAACTTCTGCTCACAAACCACAGACTCAACGCTGACTCCCCTACAATAACTGCAGACGGCCAAACGACACAACCAAAAAACGACGTAAAATACCTTGGAATCACAATTGACCACAAACTTAAATTCACTAAACACATACGAAACATCAGGGCAGAAACAATAAAGAGAACAAAACACTTCCGATCACTAACCTACAAAGACAGAGGAATTAGCACAAACACCGCCACCAAAATATATAAAGCTATTTGTAGACCCTTGCTAGACTTTGGACATATACTCATGACCAACGGAACAGAAAGGACAAAACGTTATACACAAACAACAGAACAAATTGCACTAAGACTAATAACACGAATAAGACACCCCCAAAACCCACTACAAAACCCACCCACCCAACTGCTATACGAACGCACAAACATGACAAAGACCTCGGAAAGACTCATACAGCTACAGACAAAATGGACAAACAACCCCTACAACTGGACCATACTGAATCCCCTTTGTCTTACAAGACCAACCAGACAATCCCGCTTCCGTTTCCCTACATTAACGCTACTCGAACACTTACAAACGCTACGGACTAGTGGACAATAAAATAATTTCTTCTTGCCACTGAAATTTTATTTATTTAATAGTATTGTTAACCTAGAATAAGAGAATTTTCATATTTGTTTTTCATTTAGATTAAGACTGCATGTACTAAACAAGGGCAGAAAGACCGATAGGTCGATAGCCTTTTTTAGAAATAAAGATGTTTACTACTACTACTACTACTAAAACTTGTTACTGGTGTATATTCTCTTAAAACTGAGTTTAATATCGTTTTTGAGAACAAAACAAATTTTTTACTCCGGCCTGTTTTATTTTTTTTGTATTACATTTTTCTAAACGGCAAAAGAAAATTTATGTTTGCGTTTTTCTTTACGAAAGCAAGTAAGAAAAGTGAAAATATTTCGTTTAAATCGATGTCTAAAATATCACTTAAAAATATGTATACAATTTAGAAATCTTTGAACTTCTGGAATTTGATATAATAAAACTCGATTTATTATTCTACAGATCCTACAAAAAAATAGTTTGAAACATAATTTCTGTTTGATCAACTGTTCCTCAATTTGGCTTATTAATGAAATAAATATAATAAAATACACTTAATAAAATAAATTGAGAAATCGCACAGCAACTTCTAAAATTAATTGGCAATACCTCAAATTAAAATGTATTATCCGGAATAACATGGTATTATGCGAAATTACACAGATTTATCAGGAATTCTGTGTGTAATTTAAAATTACATGTGCATAGTTCAGGTAGCTAACGTCTCATGAGTTTTCATTTTATTCAGTATTGGTAATCGAATTATATATTTTTTATTATTAACACGATTCAATTGAGGGACGGTTTCAGGTCGAATACTGTAAACATGAGGAAACTCGGTGTGTTGAGTAACTAAAAGAAAAGTTAAATATTTTTTACTTTTTAGTCAGAATTTTTCTTTCATATTTTGAAAAACTTTCCTGATTATTAAATTTTTTACACTTTAGAAGTTTAGAGGATATTCTAATTTTATATTGTAGACTAAAATATTGCGAATTAAATATTTTATTGTTTGCAGTTTGTACAGTTTGCAGGACAGTCCATGCCATACGCTATCGAAGGCCTTGTCCATAAATAACAAAAAAAAAAGTTGAAACAAGTGGGTTTTTCGGGTTTTTAGCTGCTAATCTGCTAATCTAATAGTATTTTCACTGAATCTTTGTTTTTTATTTGCAATATTTCTTTCCTCCACAGAAGTATAATTGAGAACCACATTTACATTCTAGATTAAGCAAATTGATGATGTATGCCACACTTCAGGGCGTGCAATATTGATACCTAGTGACTAAGAAATACGAAATCTACTTCCATGGTCGCATTGTATCAATCTAAACATAATTAACCCATATGTATCTATTGATACTGACTTTCCTGACAGGGTTTCAATGTTTCGTCTACGATCAGATCGTATATTCTGACCTTTTTAGTCGGCGTTCGGCAGAACGTGTTACATAACCGTCGAGAAGAATTTGTTTACGACAAAAAAAAACTTTCGTACACGGACAATACAAAAGAACATTACTTACCGAGACTTGCTCAACAAACTGTCGACTTAGTTTTTATTTGTTTATGTTGTCATTAAAATCGTCACGACTGTTGAATGATTTTTCTCTGCTTGGTATTCAATATAGCCTTCAATCGATCAGTTTTCAGATTTGGAGCAGATACTCACGTGAACTCAAATGGGAAATGAGAACATTTTATTAGAGGGATTCAATTTTTTTTTCTAAGTTCTGTTCTATTAGATTGAATGTGGCATTTGGAAAGCACAACTATAAGTTTTTTTAATAGAATTACAATATTTCTAGATCACCTTGCTCGCATAGCAGATAAAATCGCCGTCAATTGCAAATTACCAAACCCAACTAAAATTCCTTGTACTTAACGCGAAAAACTCCATTATAGAACGGTTTTTAATGACAGAAGTTAATTATTCCCAGCCCTGGAAATGCCAAACTATTCTATTATATCAGTTATTACGCTTGCCCTGTTTCCTTCCAATTCATTTGCGATATTATTATGTTGGCTTTTCAATTATGCGTTTGATTTGAAAAAGCTGATATCTGTCTCTCCACTATTAGTAATAATCAATAGTAATTAGTTTTGATTCAAGGCTCATGTTTATTTTCGCTTATTTATCACTATGTAACCAATAGAGCATAAATGATATCGTCGCGTTTTGAATAACTTCGGATATAAATAAGTTAAAATATAGGAAAACTATAATTGAACCAAAAAACTTTGCAATGCTTTTTAGCTTTTTAATTTGGAGTGGTTACTACTCTACTTAAGAATGACAAATTTTATATTTAACAAGTTTTATTTTCATCTGATTTGAGCATCAAGCATTGTTTTTTGTTTTAGATTTCTTCATTTTATAGTGTTCATTTATTTTTACTGGCTTTAATTAAGGTTCTAATTTCATTGCGGAATATGAATTTATTAATATTTCTCTGAATACTTTTGGCACAGAACAAAATTGTGCCATGAAACTTTGGTTCTTTGTTCTACACATCTACTATTTCTGTCTTTTTGATACTGTGAACAAACGATTCTGATCAAAAATCTAGTTTTCTTTCATCAAAATTTTTTTTATTAATTATTTAATTATTAACAATAAAGTTTTGAAATTAAATTCGTCATTATTCAGTTTGCTAAGTTAATTACTATTTATGCTTAATTACTAAAGAAATTTTGATTATATCATAGAATGATATTCGTTTGCCTAAATACTAACCCAAAGTAGTCCAAAAAATATTATATTGTATTTCCTATGAAAAACGCGCACTATTCGAGCTAAAATATTTTAAAATTAGATGGAATTGAAACTAAAATTAACTAAATTGGTTTACAGAAACATATTTATTGTTTGCTTATCAATTCTAAAAGTGCCTCAAATTACTTATTTGGTTCAAAGCTCAATTAGTCAGTTTCGTAATTCGTGTTTGCTAATATATCAGTACGAAGAGAAATTTTGTCTTTAAAATTAACAGCTAGGCATTAAAATTTGCAACTTTTTAAAATTATATATATATTTTTTTCGTGATATGTTTTCCATAATATTTACTTTATCATCCCGAAGTATAAAGTAGGAAGTGAGTAAATGGATCCTTGCCATTATCATTTGATTTGTCTGGAAAAGTGGTACAAAACTAAACTATTTATTAAAAGGGGCTGCCGGTCCGGTAAGAAACTGGGTCCGGAGTGCGATAGGGAGCCGCACGGGGGGGCGACCCGCTGGATATCGAGGTACGGGGGCTGTCCACAGGGCAGCTGACTTTCCCCCCGCCTGTGGTGTCTGGTTATGAACGAGCTCCTGGGGCGGTTAGACCGGGGATAAGGGGAAGTCTCTGGGCGTTGTCTGTGAGAGAATGCAGGTTGAATTTATAATAATAGAGAGATGGTGCACCGATGCCGGATTATTGATTAATCTTAGCAAAACGGAGATCATGCTCTTTACAAGGAGAAGGAAAATAAAGAATTATAGGGCGCCAATGTTGAACGGAAAACCTCTTACCCTCATGGGAGAGGTCAAGTACCTAGGCGTGACCCTAGACACTAAAATCACGTGGAACCCCCACGTAGAGAAAAAAGTTAAGCAAAAGGCTACAGTCACTATGTGGCACTCGCGACGGGCGCTGTGGGAAAACTGGGGCGTAAAACCATACGTTATAAAGTGGTTGTTCACTGCAGTTATAAGACAGAGGATCTGTTCCGTGGTCTGGTGGCCGGCAGTGGAGGAGGCGTGCATATCGCTGAAATTGGCGGGTCTGCAAAGACTGGCCTACCTAGCGATGAACGGCGCAATGAGGACGACACCGAGCATAGCATTAAACATCCTCCGGGGCCTCCCTGAGCTAACCCTGTGGATACGCAGGGAGGCCGCTGCGGCGCTACAGAGTATAGAATGCAGCACTACAAAGCATGACAACCACCCACGTCAGGGACATACAACAGTAGGGACCGCCATTCGTGGAGATCTTCCAATCCTAGGTGCAAAGGTTGTCTCACCTGACAGCAGACTTAGGTTCGAAAGCAAATTTAAGGTGGAAATCCCAACAAAAGAAAGTTGGAAAAGCAGGACAGTGGCTGCCCGAAAGGGGGTGCAATGTTGGTTCACCGACGGCTCACGGGCACCCAATACGAGATGGTCTGGGGCAGGCGAGTACCGACAAGACACCAACAGGGGAGCGTCCTTTTGGCTGGGAAGCTGGACGGCAGTGTTTCAGGCGGAAGTATATGCATTCCTCGACGTTACCACAGATAGGGAAGTTACAGCAGGACTAGAGGGAGTGTTAGAGATCTGCTGCGACAACCAGGCCGCCCTCAAGGCACTATCAAGTGTTAAGATGGACAGTAGACTGATCCGGGATTGCTGGGATGCCCTGAACAAAGTGGCAGAACAGAAGCAAGTAAACCTGGTGTGGATTCCGGCACAAATGGTGTTCGTGGGAGACGAGCGGGCCGACGCATTGACAAGACTCGGATCTTCTGAGAGCCCAATAACTGCCGAACTTCACATAGGGTTAAGTAACTGACAGGTAGCAAGCGCTCTAAATGACTGGACTGTTAGAGGCACCACATAGATGTGGAGAGAGGCGGGTGTAGACAAGCCAAAGAGTTGATTCGAACCCCAAGTCACGCCAAGGCAACATCCAAATGGTTGATGTCAAGGAGTCGCTGGGCTCTGAGAACTCTGGTGGGCGTCATGACATGCCACTATGGTCTGAACAGACACCTATACCTACTAGGAATTGGTGATAGCCCCGTATATCCACAGTGTGGAATGGCGGAGGAAACATCATACCACCTACTAGGAGTCTGCTATCATTGGTCGGCTACTAGGAGGCGCCTCCTCGTTGTCTCCACACTCTCCCGCATCGAATGGTCTTCCTTGGAGGGGAGACGGATCCTGGCCTTTGCCAGGGAGACGGGGCGCCTGGGTGTTGAAGATCAGGAGTGTTAAGGTGGGGATGTATGGAGGGAGAATGGCGAAAAGGGTCTTTAAGGTCTACTGGGGTCCCCCCACAGTACTACTACTAATGTCTACATCGTTCATTGTGTAAAAGGGTTGTAAGAAAACGTGCAGGTTGATGTTTTTCATCGGAACGTGTGTTCTTTTAACAATTTTAGCTTTTTTGGCAAAGCGCCAAAAGCTGAGATCTGATGGTACCTGTCTTTTTCTTTCCGGTTCAATTTAGAAATGTTCATGTTTCTTGCATTTTTTCCATATCTACTCTTGTTTTCAAGTTGTAAAAGCATACAGATAATCAATGCATATTAGAAATATGTTAGAAGTTTGTCCGGCGCGTTTCAAATTTGAAGTAAAAATCTCAAACCCAGGGCAGAAAGACCGATAGGTCGATAGCCTTTTTTAGAAATAAGGATGTTTACTACTACTCTCAAACCCTGCAAGAGCTAGAACGGAAAATAAAACTAAAGTTTCCAATTTCATCACCTCGTATTTCGAAAGCGAAGCCTTTACACGCAAATATTTATAAAAACTTTTTTCTTCCACCGTTTTAATTTTTACGATTAAAAATTTAATCACTCTGTATATAAGTACTCAACTGAGTTCCTATCTTCATTTAAAAATCCAGTTGAGTGCACTATATGGAGTACGCCGCAACCCAACAGTAGAATTTTTATATGATTTGATAATTAGAAATTTTTAAAGATGGATAACATGTACTTGCACATAATTAACTTGCGTCTAATTAGACACGTGAAAGCCTATAAATACAACGTTCCCTTTAAAGTTAATTGTTTTGAATAACACATGTAAAATTCCCAATCCTCTTAGCACGCTGAAGCCATTTCCTCAATTAAATTATGTCTGAGCTGCTTAGTGGATTTCATCAGAAATCAGCCCATTCCTTATACGTAATTGGTTAATCTGCTTAAGTTTGTGAATTCGTAATTATACGATTCAGAAAAGAAAAGTCGCTGAAGGTGTCTTGGCGAATCTGTGAAGAGTTGTTTCTAATTTCATACATTTAACATCGACAGTTTGATTCGTTTGCTTGAACGCATAGACCCTTTAAAATTTGTGTTTTCAATTAAATAGAATTGAAATTAAATTAGAGCATTCGATTAATTGTTGCTTAGTTCTATCGGGTGTTTGGAAATCATTAGGATTTATTATATAAGTATTTAAATATTTAGAAGCTCAAGCTTTTGCTGCTTTAATCATTGAGTTGGTTTTTCTCAATTTTGTGGTATTTTCTTAATAGCGGTTTTTTGCATTTAGGCTTGGTCGTTGGCGCGTTTTGTAGCGTTGTTAGTTTAGTTATGCTAATTTTATTTATCTGTCTTTAGTAATAAGTTTCTTTTCGCAAAAACCAGCAGCTATTAGTTTAACTCGACAGTTGCCTGCTGCTTTGGCTATTATTTGTAATTTTATTCAACTAATATTAATAATTCGAGATGCAGCATTTCATTAGAAATTATGCGTGCTTTGGATGGTGCAAGGTTATTTTGATTTTGCTAAAAATACACTCTTCTTGCAATACGTGATTAGTGAAATAATGCACAAATGCGACCCATTCTTTATTGTTGACCCAATATTCAATAACGATATATAAATAACAAACGTAACTTGTCGGACCAAATGGCATCCGATTGGAGCAAACACATTGCGTAAATTACGAAGGCAGGCATGTAGTTATTTAGAACGTCATGCATTATGAAAAGTTGGAACTTACCATACAATAGCGAATTAAGGCCACAGAGCCGGGATAACTTATGTGCTAATTATATATGGTCGAATACTTTTCAAAATTAAGATGAGCATTTCAAATGAACAGTCGAAATTTGTGAACAGAGCGTTTCTAATAATGTTTAATTGGATTATCAAAAAACGCCATGGGGGGTACCCGAGTCTTTCATTTTGTTTTTAATGGCAATTTGGATTTAATTTGGCCAAACTGTGACCAGAATGGTAACGCGAGTGAAACTCTGAGCATCTGAAATAATAATGAAGCTGACGGCTACTTAAGTGAAGCTGATATCCATTAACCAATTGAAAATAGGCGTCAAAATATGTTTTTAATAAATTAGAATAATGACATTCTGTTGATTGACCTAAAATTTGCCATGCAAAATATGCCACATATCTGGAGGTAAATGGTTTAAGAAAAATCATAGACTTGCAAGTGTTTTACATGAGTTCTGAGTAATACCCGTGTGGAATAACTCTGATTTGCAAATTGGACCAACTTCAGACCTCTAAAACCCGTTTAACATGTATTATGCAACGATAGATAATTTTTATCATACAGAATGGTGAGCTATCGAATCTTGCAAACTGTGTCAACCGAGCTATGTGGGCGATAATTTCGACAACATTCGATATTGCCAAACGAATTAAGTATGATGATGAATTAGATTAGATGATGGATTTGCTTTCGATAAGCATGCAGAATTTAATAATTCTGAGCACGATAGAATCGAAAACCGAAAGTTCGGGTTTTCTATTTAGTATTCAATCGCTACTGCGTATGCACAATGAAGGAAATCAACAGTAACTTAACAAGGACAATTTATTATTAATTAAACTTAGAAACATCTTACAGCAAACACGCTTGGCAGCTGGTGCGAATATTTCAAAATATGTTTTTCGTTCAATGTGTGTACCTTATTGCCCCGAAGAATAAAGTAAACGTTGTCAAACCCACGTTGAAAAGTCCATGGCGAAAGTAATCCAAATAAATGTTGGTAATCAACATTTATTTGAAAACCCACGCGTGCTCGTAAAGCATCGGACATAAGCAAATAATTCAGGGTATAAACTGTTTAATTTTTCTAAACGAGATGTTGCTTCATTAGATGTTGTTATTGGTGTTGAAAATTGATTGGAAGATGGTCCATCATATTTAATTGAATGTCTACCGGTTGGAAAAGATCTCCGTTTAAGCATAATTTGCTTTTTTGCCTGCATGTGGTCTTGAATTTCACTCATCTTCATGTTAATTCCATTGATGCTTCAGTTTTTATTCTTTAAAGCATGGCTTAGGGAGGCCTGTGGATCCTTCAGAGATTACATTATTTAGCGCTAATCTCGACAAGACTGTCGGGAGGCATTATTAAATGTGCAACTTAAAACTAAATTAATCTAAAATTTTAATTAAGAATTATTGTTTTTTATTATGCTGTTACATAGTATTACTTAATTGGAATGCAGATATAATCAATCTGTGATGTGAATATATGAAGATTTTTTATTAATTGCATATAACTGGGAGTTCTTGATGGTCCAATTCGAAACTGCTTGAATTAGTTTTAATTTTTCTTGCAACTTGACATTTTTTTACACAACTATTTACAACGGTTCTGGTCTTTAGTGATCATATTCACGCTCTTGCTCTTTTTTGTTTTACAGTTTTCATAGAAATCTACACATAAAATACATAATATACAGGGTATCCTATATTCAACGTGCCAGATATCAGTAATAATAAAATATTGAATCAGAATAAAGTGAGAACACATTTCAAGTAATTCGGAAATAATTTTGTGTTTTTGAAAAATCGAAATTCACCTGTGTCTCTTCTGAGACACAGTCCCCATGTCTACAGACCAGTTTAAACGAAAGTGAAAAGTGTAAAATGCCGGAAAACGAAGCAAAGCGGAAACGCTCAGCCAACATTATCGAAGAGCAGAGTAAGTCAAAAGCCTCAAAGCTCCCGACCTCAACCTCCTCTGAACCCTCTCTAATATCACCAGAACTCCTCGAAAACTCTTTCTCCTCCTTCACCACTATCAACAACGCCTATATAGAATTAGACGGGGAGACCCTAGTCGAAGCCCAGGACAAGAGGAAAATGCCTCATACACCTGTCACAATCCAAGTTATCACTAACGAAGTAGAAACCCTCACCAAACGCTTCAATGCCCTAAACTCCCATGTTGAATCCATGAAAACAACTCAAAAAGCTCCCCAACCAACGGTAGTTCCCGAAAACTCCAACTCTCCCCACCAAATTCCCCAAAAGCGCACACCAAACCCCAACGTCGACTAAATTCAAACCCCCAAATCAGTAAAAATCCCAATTACGATTACTAACCCGGCTGACTGGCGCAAAACCCAGGAAGTGTTGTCCCTAAAACAAAATCCCGATTTCTGACCACAAAAAATCCGCCGCAGGAAATTTCTATATTTCCCTGCAACCCCGAACACCACAAACCAACCCTCCAACTACTCAAAACTAACAATATCCAATATTTCACTCACACTACCGAGGAAGCCAGGAAACTGTCTTTCATCATTAAAGGCCTCGCTGCCCGCCGCGGAAATAAATAATGAAATCACCGCTCTGGAAAGAAGCCCCAGAACAAACACACTTTTTCCTTTTTGGGCACTCCAAAAAAGTGTCCAACATGGTTTAGGTTCCCTTCCCAAGTCCCAAACTAATTTTAAAACCCAAACTTAACAATAAAGTTATCGCAGGCATATCCTACGCCCAAAAACCCCAAAATTCCCCAACACTTGAAAAAACCCAACCGACCTGAAAAAACCATCCCTAAACTCAACCAAAACTCCGAGTCAACTTAACCCGCAGTTGCTTCAACTACTGCTGCTTCCAATATCGGAATTTGAAGCTAAAATCCATTCGATTGCTGCTTTAATTTCTAAAAATCCCATCCTGAATACTTTATTGTAAATATGCCCAACCTCCTACCTCCTTCCGCCCAGGGCTTGACACTGCAGAATACAGATACGCATAAACATAATACTGAGCAGTGATTGCAACTCAAAAGAGTAAAAGAACTAGCTCTAGTGAAAAATCCACAACCACGGAGTTGAATCAGTCAGAGCGCTGTCACACGGGAGGTCACCTAGACCGTTACCTCATCGCCTTTGATAATGTGTGCCGCAGTTGCAGACGAAACGTCAGGTTCTAAACCGTATGGACCACGGCCTACAAGCCCGAAAAAACAATATTTTTCTGTTTACTAGTTTGCTATTAAATCATAGTTTTAATAGCAATTCAAGTGGAAAATCGGTTTTTTATGTTAAAATTGTGTATAGTACATTCACGGAATTTCCAATTCACATACATTTCAGAACGGTGCACCGATAAAATAATTTTTTTTGTCATTTTTTACTTATTGAATACTATTACATTGTAGAATGTGTTTATAACTGCTCGGTTCACCCTTATAAAAGAGATAAAGCAAATTGATTCCCTTGTTAATCTTCGAATGATTTTATAGAACATTTCCGATATTAACCAGTAAACCACAAAAATGGTATTTTATGGTTTAACCCAAGACTAATCCAAAATTTGTTTATAAGAGCGAAAACTACAGAAATGCAACGGTTCAATAACATTTATTCATTGGTGGTAGACAATGTTAACTTTAAATAATCCGATTTTGTACTCATCTGGATTTATGCTTGTTATGAGATCTCCCAGGATATACAAATGGCTTCTAACAGTAAACTTACAATTTTTTTAGTTTAACACTTGAAAATGGTGGTAGCCTCCTGGTAGGCCAAATGTTGTAATATTAAACGTTTTTTTTTTCTCTCTTTGAAAAAAAAAGGTTTTGGTTAAATTTAACGCCTAAAATAAATTAAATGTTTATCGTTGCATATTAGACAACTTAAAGCCGTCTGTGTTGTGATGCTTATGTCTTTTTCAATCTTTCTATTTTCAAATTATATTTTTTCGAGTTTCGCATTTAGTGCAATTGATTTCCAGATTATTTGAATTTGTAAATATGCGGATTGCCTACATTTTTCAAATTTTATTGAAACTAATTTTACCTTAAAAACCTACTCATTTGATTCAAAATCATTCGAATTTTGCTCCTTTAATGTCTTTTTATGTTTATTTAAAGATCTTGGAAATTCTTCCAATAGCAAGTCGGTCTAAAATGTGTTTCATTAATTAATTATAATACATATTTAAGTGTCAACTAAATATTTATTCTTGGTCCATTTGCTATAATTAGCAGAAACCGCGCAAACATTTGGCGATTCCGGAAACGTGAGTTACGATTGCAGTTACTGTCATATGCAACATATATTAAGCTCCCACTAAATCACGTTTCTGTGAGTCCGAAGACTGAGTTTAATGCAATTAAAAAAAGCCTTTTAATTTTACGCAGTTTTTGCTGATTCTCCGCGCTATGACGAAGTTAATTGTCTCTTACCCAAAGACTTTTTAGTCTAAGTGGCTTCTTTAACTGTGACATTGAACTGTCAGTTTTGTAACATTTTAAATAATAAACAGTAAAATTGACTGAAACCCAGGAATATATGGAATGAATTAAAGTACAGTCAGGAAATATGCGAAACGGATTGAAGTCAGAATATTAAGCTAATTGGTTTCTTAGGTGTCCTCAATTATCTTGCTGATAAATTACGTTTTGCAACAAAATATTTATTTCATTTAGAGTAACTTTCAGCTAAGTTTTACTAAATGTGTTTCCTACGAAGAGTTTCGAAAGCAGTCACGGTTTATACTCATTTTATTGATTTGTCTCTGTAGTTGGTCACCACCTTTTAATACCACTCTTACTAGTATGACTGGCGCTCTTAATTTTCCAGCAATAAACTGCAATGTGGCAGAAGATTGATGTTACTCTGCAGGAGGTGGCTTACGGACACCAATTTAAAACAAAATTTATTGTAACGCCACCTTAGAATACGACTTTTACTATAAAAATCGTCAGATATTAATGTCATTGATAAGACCGAAGGTACTGCTCCATAAATATGTTATAAATGTTTTTACGCAAGTTCTAGCTTAATTGATTTTGATAATGATCCTATTAGTAGATACTAATTTATGGCAACAAATTCTAACTTTATTTAAAAAATGAGGATTTCCTTGATAATCTTGGAAGATCAATACTTGGGCACTAATGATCTTCTAAAAAGTGTAAATCTCCGTTCTCATTAATTAGGCATCCAATACGACAAAACATTGATCATTTATATTATTTATTTTCTTTGACCCATCTATGATTATGGCGACAATTGTTAATGTCATCTCGAGTAAAATGAGTTGCGATCGTGAATAAAATTCATTCAAGCAATCGTCTGCTATGGGCAAAATTGTAATTTTAAAATGCATGAAAACTACATTTGGAAAATTCATTTGATAAAATCATCAAAACGTCAACAAATCATATCAAAATGCTGAGTTTTCTCAACAAGTTTGGTTTTTCTAGGACAAGAATTGAAAATAGCAACGTTCATTTCCTTATTGGTACCCACGTTGTTACCCAGTAAACTCTCGAACAATAAGTTGACCAAATCGGCCTCCAGCTTTTACTCCTTTTGTCTCACTGTGAAGATGAACGTCTTCAATAATCTATAACCTTTGATATCCAATATAGATAAGAGTTCAGCAACCTGGCTCTTCATTGCTCAGCATGGGCTTAAACAGCGCCTAAGTTTTCTTCAGCAGTTGAACAAAAGTGAAAATATTTATTATTAAATGGTGATTCCCACGCGTATATGCCACGGCGAGTCGATTATTATACCACCACCCGTTTCAAATGTATCGACTTACTTTTTCTTTGTTGTTTACTTTTTCCGCATGAGGAATTCTAACGAGAGAATTCGTGCACCGTTTAGGAAGTCGGAAAATGTATTTTGTACTGTTTAAATTTTAAATTGTCGACTGATATTGCAGACCTTATGGAATAAACTAACTTCGCTGAAGACAAAAATCTTTCCAACTTTATAGGAGTTGAGAAATTGGCTGGAAGATTTGTGTCGAACGCTATTTTTGAAAAGACAGATATCCATTGGCAAAGATGTCAGTGTTACCGCATGTTTTTTTGTTATTAACTATCTACAATCTGCCTGCATTAAGAAGATGTGTTGCTGGGTTTTCTTCACATGTAACTGGCTGCATTTCAATAAATGACCTCTGGGTTTCTCTTCAATTTGATGAGTATGGTAGAGCGCGGTTCTCATTATTCTGGCTGGAATCTATTGCAGATGTCGGATGGTGCTAGTTTCTTGAGGATCTTGTTCGATATTTTTTGAAGCAGGTTGACTGTCTATTCGCTGATGGTAATTTTCAGCGAATCTCTGTATTTCTTCTCTTATGGTTGGGCTGTTTAGGTGTCCATGCAGAGTGTCGTTTCTCACGTACCATGGGGCTTCTGTCATGTATCGTAAGGTTTTTGATTGCAATCTTTGTAGCATTTCGATGTTGCTGTTGCTAGCTGTTCCCCATAGTTGGATTCCGTAGGTCCAGATTGGCTTCAGGATGGTTTTATAAATTAGGACATTATTTTCCAGGATTAACTCAGGTTTCCTTCCTAGAAAGTTAATTTTTTTAACTCTTAAAGTCTAATTCTTATCTTTTTTCCGTATATGAATTGCCCAGGTTAGTCGTCGGTCCAGGTACATGCCCAGTGTCTTTTGCTTGGTCTGTTGTTTTAATTGCGATGCTGTTTATTGTGATTGGAGGACATTTCCTCTCTTCATTGTGACCAGGACCTGGACGCACTTGTCCCCGCTTACTCGTATGCGCCACTTGGTTAGCAATTCTTCCTTTTGTTGATTGCTGTTTGCAGTGTTGTGATGCGGTAATTGGGTTGTGGTATTATTATATACTAATAGACGCGTCCAAACCACTGTGTTCTTTACTGAAACCAAATAGAATCTTCTGAGAAAGAAAAGAGGAATTATGCCAATTTTCTGTACCTATGTAATATTTTCTACCTATATTTCTGCCAGGAACGGTTGCATTGAAAATCTAAGGTTGTGTTGTGCATAAAACTAATGACATCAGACTACTAAATTGTTGCTAATATCATAATAAAGGAAACTTGAAGTAAATTATGTTCTTATTCTAAAGTGCCATTCTAACCCAATTTAAGTTGCATATTCTCGACCTGATTTATAAAGCCATTATGGGATTAACGAAAACAATAATTTACATAAATCACTAACCCAGGAATATTTCGTAACCATGCCGGAGTCCCACCCACTGTTTTATTGCTGGCAAGAAAAAACGATTTGAATAAGTTATAAAACGTGTAATAAAGCCATACGTCAATGTTTTCTTCGGTATCCAACCCCATTTTCACCGTTTTACTAGAAACCAATCGAATATTTACGGTGCTTGGTCTTTAACGCGATTTTCCCGATTTGAATTTTGTTCAGTCATCGAGAATTATGGAGCATGGACATGCCCTGCTACAATATTTCTTTCCAAACTAAAGGTTCTAATAAAACATGTTTACGGCTACATCAAGGTTCATTTATGTTTAAAAAATTGAAAGCGATATTTTTATTTTCATTTAATCCAAAGTGTTTGATTTCAGAAAGTCAATATTACCTCATAAATGCCCTAAAAAACTTCTTATTATTACAAATTTATTATCCTTTAAACACACACATATTTAGCGTCTTATTATCAACTCTTGCAAATGCTAAAACCGGCTGGAACACAGCGTTGTTTTTTTTAGAACATCGATTTTCCTATAATCTCCTCTGTAAGCTCATGCTATTAATAATAGATATGGTGTTTATGCAATTATTATATTCAACCGCGAAAGGATATTATGTTGGAACTATATCAGTGGATTTACTGCAAAAAGCTGTTTTACATCCGTAATTATTTTATTGTTCAAAGTAAAGACATCAAAGGCTTCGAGCGCTATCTTATTTTTCAATCTAAAAATACTGTAAGTACCTTTTTTTGCTTTCTCCTAATACAAACTAAATTAACTATTCCGACGCACGTGAGTCGTACATCTAAAAGAGCTAAAGAAGCGGTTTTGTTTATGTTGGAACATGTTCCAATCAGGTGAGCTTATTTATATGCAAATAATCCACTAACATATTTGGTTTAGCTTCACTGATTGTGTAATGTTATAATCTGCAAGTCCAATACATTTGTCTTGTTTGTAAATCAATTTTGGTCAATTTTTCCATATTTGGCTGCTCGGAATAGAACCTTCACAGTTTTCGTAAAACCAGGAAGAGATCTTGCAAACTGAATGAATTTAATATTCGAGAGCAATTGCTGGGTGTTATTGCATTTCTTTCAGAATTGCTAGCATTTCTATAAATTCTCTGACCATTAAATTTGCATTTCTTATGGAATTATTTGAATAAGAATTTTAGTATGTATTAATTTCTAAGACGGTGGGTTGTGATTAAATTACTAAGCAGTATTTATTACAGTTTACTTGCAAAAATCTGACATTTTTAAAAATTGAGATACACTTAAAAGGCTTTGTGACCTATGAATTTGCGCCACATAATTTTAACTTTGACATTTTTGCCTACCGCTTTATCAGCCCACTGAGTCGGTTATTTAGTTCTAACATTCTTTACAAGCTTCTACAATTTCCTAAAGCGTTTCCTTTTTTTTTTCGGTTTAATACTGGCTTACTTGATTCAAATGCATTGACATCGTTTTTCAATGTGCTTTTTCATTCTTATTTTTTCTGAGATATTTTCACTCCTAGAAGTTTGTACGTTACTTTAGATTGGGTGGGGAAACTTTATTTGTTTGTTGTATATATAAAAATAATTTCGGTTGTCTTTTTGCAATAAAATATTGATTGTGCTGTGCTCGCTTCCACACTCGTTTCCCTATTCATTTTTTTATCAATAGTACCAGTTAACAAAAGCAATCTTTGTCGTTTTAGCTTTACTCGCTGTTTTATTTCTATATTTTGTTCTAATCGTCTGTCCATTAATTTCTGTTTTGCTTCCATTTGATCTGTACTTGTGATGACTTAGCTTGGTTTATTACCTAGTAGAAAATTATTATATCGAATAGTTTTTTAAATTTATTTTCCGCAAAGTATTAGCTTATTTAAATGTTTAATTAAAATAATCTGTTTCTTCCTTTATCATTGTTTATATTCCACTACATGACGTAGACGTCATGTTTTATCGGATGGATGGGACACAGTAGTGAACGGAAGAGTCGAGTTAACTTATTTTATTAATTCGATTATAGAACTTGTTTGATATCAACAGAATAATTTGTTTGTTTTTGCTTATTTATATAAACATTATATACATATTAGTTTACTGATATTAAGGGCGCATTATTTCAATTTGCCCGAAGCTCAACTGAGGGAGGGAGAAGAAATCAGGAAATACTCTAGAATAAAGATATATAACGAGGCATGTTTTTGAGATGAAATATCTTTATTTAAAAGCCAGTGACAAAAATGTAATTACTATTATATTACTTATATTAGTAATAAATTATAATATCAAATGTGTAAAATTTGTTTTCAATCAAATCAATTTCAGTCACATTAAAATTTATGAATCTTAATATATAAATATAAATTTGAATATCATAAGTTGACAAAAAATACTGCGTCAGGTCTGCGTGTATGCGTTTGTAACATGCGTTATTGCTATAAACCGGTCTTTGCAGAACATAATAATGGCTAAGTTTAATTTTATTAAAAAATTCCAATTAACATTTCGATTTTTAAATAAAATTATTAGTAATCACTCGATTATAAAAACAATACAATTATTTCCGCCACTAGATAACAGATTTGGAATTTGTTTTCCAAAAATGTTTTATTTTGGTTCAGTTTTCTAATAATTTCCTTATTTGTTTAAATGGGACGAATATTAAATTCTCGTTCGTTACAAAATAGATTTTTAATTCTCTGCTCTTTATTTTCTGAAGTGTAGATTTTTGTATTTGTATTTGAATGACACAATATGTGTACTTCTGTTGCAGGAGTAGATGCTTGAACAGCAAACCGTCTGTTTATCTGTTTTTGCAGAAAGATCTGAAGGGAAGAAGAAAGTACATTTCTGTATTTTATTGTGCACTGGCACATTTAGTTCTTGATGATTTATTTAAGCCTCAATGCACTTCAACACATGATTCCGCTGAACTTATTTTCTATTCTACTAAAAATTTTCAATTTCTTTGATTTGAATTTGGATTTAAATTATATATTATTTGGAACACTGTAATTGGTACTTTAAAAAATAGAGAAGTCTACTTTTTATCTCTCTCTGTATTGCTTTATCATCCTTTTCACGTTCTTCGATTTTCATCGCTATGTTTTTTACAACCGTCTAAATAAACAATTTAAATGTTAATATCAGCTTCAAATCAAAATATATTTCAATTTGTGCTTCGTAAACATTAGAGTAAATCAATAAAGCCTTTTGTATTAAAGTGTGTATGTGAACACAAGGTGTACACCCATACCCCTCCTCTTTTTTATATCGGTATAGAAAACCGGTGGCACAAGTATAGGAAAGACCATAAGGACCTCCACCAACTATTTATTGACTTCCAACAAGCCTATGATAGCGTGTTAAGAGACCATGTATGGGCAGCGATGGCAGAATGTGGAATCCGAAAGAAAATCATCAATATTTCAAAAGTGTCCATGGAGGGTAGCCGGTGCTGTGTTAAAGTTGAGGACAACATGTCAGAAAACTTTGTGGTGGACAACGGCATGAAACAGGGTGATAGTTTGTCCCCAATACTGTTCAATATCGTTTTGGACGCAGCGATCAAACGAGCTAACATTGACGTGGAAGTTTTTTCAAGCAGTGGACCAAACCTGATACTGGCATTTGCAGATGATATAGATCTTGTCGGTAAAACAACCATTGAAATCAAAGAGTTGTTTGGAAAAATAGAAAAGGAGGCAGACATTAACATATTAATGAAGACAAAATACATCTTTAATTCCCGGAGACAGGGAAGAGATCGACTAGGGCAAGCGATAATAGATGCTATTATACACAGAGAGAACTGTTCCAATGGAGAATAATGTCGCGATCCTCAAAACTAAAATTGTACCTTGCTACTATAAGACCGGTAGTCCTGTACGGATGTGAAGCGTGGACCCTAACCAAAGCAAACGAAGACGTCCTGCGAAGATTCGAGCTAAAAATACCTAGAAAAATATATCGACCAACCCAGGATCCTAGTTCAGGACAATATCGAATAAGAGCAAACGCGGCGTTAGGACAATTGAACCAGGGAGATATTGTGAGAAAAGCAAAGTCCCAAAGACTGAGATGGGCAGGACACATATACAGAGCACCGGATGACAGAATGCTGAAAATAGCATGGTAGGAAGCACCGATGAGCAGAAGACCACCGGGATATGCGGAAGATGAGCATTGAAAATGAACAAGAAACAATGCTAGATAGAAGTCGATGCAGGCAAATTGTGCTTGCAGCCAGATCCACATAGGGTTGTAGTGCTACTTGAAAAGAAGAAAGCAAGTATAGGAAGGACCTCATCAACGGGAGCTTATCAAACTAGATATTTGGTTCCTCCACCAGCTCAAACGCTATAGAGTTATTCCTATTTTTGCAAGAATGTGCACGCCAGCCAACTCCACCAAAAAAACAGGCAATGAGTATGCAGAGATCATATCTAAGGTCTGAAATTTGTACAAAGTGTTCCAGAGCTAATTATTTTAATGTAGAACTAGAAATATTGTACGGCAGTTTCACACCTTTCACTGATTTCGTCATATTACAACATTTCTTGAATGACTCTTGGCACGTAATCAACAAAAATTACACACACTTTAATACAAAAGGCTTTTTTGATGGAATTTTGTCCACTGTATGCACACCCACTTCCTCCTCCCATAACATTAGATATTGAGAGGTGACACAAGCCATTCAAACATCAAATAAACTATTTTTGAAAAACTCTCATGCTTTCCAGATGTGGAACGAGTTGGCTACATCAATAGCAGCATTATTTTTTTAAATTTGAAATAAACGGTTCAATTCTGTGGAAAGATAAGAGCTTTAATATTCCAGGCAAGGCCGAGAAACATACGTCCATATGAAACCACTTGCTGTTGATGGTTAACCGGGTTTAGGATCCATGGTGAGGCCTACCACTTTCTGAATTGGCAATTGACAATCTCTGAATGTTTGGAAGTCAAAAGAACTCGATTTTCTTCAATGGTTTAAGGATTTTCAGCTCGTTTTGCAATATCTTTACTAACTGCCGATGGATTCCCAAGTACGGCGCAAAAACTCCCATATCTTACCCATTGCATCTTGAAGCTAGCAAGCGGGCGCTTGGTTGTATTTTCCTACTCACAAGCCGTGGTGGTTCGACCCCATTGTTGTCTGCCCACTGACCCATGAGCCCATCGCTATCATTAAGTCACAAGTTAGACCTAGAGAATATTTTAGCGGGCAGCGTGTTGCATTTCCGACGATTTAATAAATGCACGTTGGGTTCAAGGACAGGTGAAAAATCAAGGTTCGGAAAATTATGCATTGTCTTCAAACGGCAGAAGAATGTGGGAACGGGAAACAAAGAAAACTCCAAGAGGAAATACAATAATATTTATGGACTAGTCGTGGGAAGTTTCGAATGAAATAATTCGAATTATTCCTCTATTAGTTTACTTTTTAAAATGTCTCGAATTATTTATACGACACGGCAGTTGTATTTATAATCGGGAATATGGAGAAGCGAGATATGTGTTGGAGAGATTCGAGACACAATTCGAATTGAAAACGAGAGATAACCAGTTAAAACAATATTGAAAGATTAATTCGTTTATTAAATACGAGATATTAGTAATCTTTCGATTCGATTAGACCCATCCTAGTATAGACGCATGTAAGATTGTATTCTTTGCCTATGAGGAATATAATTCCAGACAAAATATTACTGCTAGCGAATAAAGCTTTGTGCTTATCGTATTTCCAACATGGCTTGTTTACAGTTTTCCTTGTACTTTTGTTACTGTATCAAATATATATTTTTAAAATTCCGGAACAAATCTTGGCTGCACTGATCATTTGTCCCCTGAACTGAATCTCTCAAGACAATACTGTTACATTTCCCAAAACTATGCACAGTCCAGGTTCATCTCAAATGGGAGAGAATTTGCATCTAAAACTGGTAACAGGTAATCAGAATTACACAATTAATGTTCAGTAATTCTCTGCAATATCGGATAATGTCTCGAAATTCCTGATAATGCCGTATAATTCTGAGAACATAGTCATGTAGTATCTGGTAACGCCTGCGGGAGATATCTATATCTATTAAGGATAATGGTGTATGCTGCAGAAAAATCAACTTGTTGCATGAGGTCTTTTTTATATCCGAGCACTGCAATATCGGCTGTTTGCATCTAAATAGATTTAATTTTTTTACTTTCTACCGGAAAATTCTTACTATTTTCAAGGTTCGCACTTTTCTGAAACATTAAATTGTCAAGATAATTATAAAAAACGGTTTGCTTGCCGCAGAGGATAACGTAAGCTGCGCAACAAATAGATGTTACACGGACACATTTCGACTAATTTTGGAACCGGATAAATTCTGATTGCTGGGAGCGATTTGATTTTTGGTTAAAGCTTTATTTAGTGCAATGATTTTTCGGTTAGTCCCTGTTTTTGCAAAATAGTATTGTTTCAGATATATTTTCTACATGGTGGCAAATGAAACAATGCAAAATTGGTGAAAGTTCCACAGACTTTGAGTTGGACCAAGAAACGTTTTTCTTTCTATTTCACAAGCATTAAGCAATTCATATGTCGAAAAAATGTTTTTGAATTTTTCGACCGTCTCGTTTATTTACAGAGTGGTCTCAAAAAATTCAACTTGATGGTCTTCCAGTGACTTGTAATGTGCTTGTAATGTTTTCTCTTAAACCGATTTTCAAACTCTTCACAGTTGAACTGAGAGAAAATTTAATATAGCCGGTTCCATAAGTGCTCGAAATATTTGAAAGTGAATTTCACTTTAGTTGAAAGTCCAGAATCACATATTCAATTCATAGGCAATTCAAGATTTGGTCATTTTTCATGCCACCCCGTATATTGAATTTTTGTCTTAATTTGTCAATAATTGTTGCATTAGAATTGCATTATTCGGGTTTTTAAGATTATACAATTTTATTTATGGTATTTAGGTTGAAATCAACTAGTTTTTGAAGATTAGAGATTTTGGTAAAGCCCTTTTCCTAAATCCTAAATTTCTGGAAAAACCAAAAATGATAGCAGGTTTCAGCGAACGCTATATAACATACAGAACAAAGAATAGTTAGTAGTTAAATTCTAATAACCCAAAGAATGGCTCATTTTCTTTAAGTTGTTCAATCTTGTTTTCGGGTCCTTTTTGGGCTACTTTGCCAGTGACCGATTCTACATTGGACAAAAAACGCTGACAACTCTTAAAGAGTGTTGATCTAATTATGCGAATTCTGCTAAATCGTCTCCAAAAAAGCACATTACTGATTAAGTTTGGTCCAATTTATCAGATTCTAAACGTAAAAAACTTGTAACACATAAGTTTCGCTGTTTGGGGGAACTCTGGAACACAAACTTAATATACCCTTCTCGTAGCGAAACTGGCACTAAATCATACATGTGAAAAATGCGACCCCTGAAGATTAACTGCAATTACCTGAAGTGCAATTAGAAAAACTGCAGTGCAAGGAAAACACTGTCCAATTCCAGCTCCAACTATTTACTTTATTGGTGGGTAATTTTCCACTGCAAGTCGACCTTAACGTTGATTTATGGATTGCAGCGTCTATTATTTAAAGTAAAGAAGCGAAACCAAGAAGCGGACAGAGTAAAAAGTGAAACTGTTACAACTTAGGAAGTTACAAATTAAATTCTGAATGCTAAGTAGATAATTCCGACTCGGCTATATATTACGTGCACTTCTCATTTTTCGTTCTAGTTATATGCCAGATTCTCTCGTTAGATAATGCGGCAACATGTAATAATTCTACCTTGTGTCTAATGTGCATTTAAATAACAAGCGTTCTAATTAGTTCGACTCATGAATTATTGTTTTGAATCTGATTTCGATCAAATCGGCTCAGCTCACTTTACCATGAACTTTACCTATCTACTGTCTACTGGATCTTTCTTTTTGGCATTTCTCTTTCAATTTCATTCAGTTCTTAACACTATTTCTTGACATTATTATAATATAAAATTAACAACTTTTCCTGTTTAGTTTAACCACTTGCGAAATGCATTTTTCAATCTTCTTCCAGATTCTTCAAATTGTAATCATTCCTTTGGACGCCACATCTTTACTACTTCATAGTAAGCCGAGGTATTTTAATTAACAACCAAATACATTCTCCACCTGTTATACCGATGTCTATAAGGTATATTGTAATTTACAACTTACTAAACTTTATTACAATCGTTCCAGTAATTTATTAGACATGCTGCAATACTCAAATTTCAACTTGTGTGTAAATATGAATTTTTCATGCGTAAATCTTAGCCAGCTATTACTTTACGCATTCATTTAATTAAAATTAGGTACTAGAGCTATTTTATTCCATTTAACTGTTCTATTTGAAGCGTAAACTAGCAAATGTAGTAGTTTTTCGTTAGCGTTAGAGTCCATTAAATTTGGCCAATTACTCAGCAGCATTAATGGTTTTCCATTGCATCACTAGTTATTTTTGTTCTTGAACAAACTTTTCAA
Organism: Dendroctonus valens; assembly: GCA_024550625.1. Taxonomy (NCBI): domain Eukaryota; kingdom Metazoa; phylum Arthropoda; class Insecta; order Coleoptera; family Curculionidae; genus Dendroctonus; species Dendroctonus valens. The sequence goes on from JAJTJO010000091.1 coordinate 243,226, forward strand.
GCGGATAAACACAGTTTGCTATCAAAAACACTTTCTGCTATTGACTGAGAAGAAAAACCAGCCGATATTGACCCGACAATAAATTGGTGCAATTGGGAATTGACGGCATTATTTAACTTGCAAATAAATCTCCTATTTAATATCATATGACAAAGACACATAACGTGCACCATTTAACGTTTCAATGGCTCGTATAGGAGGTTTTTTTCGAACCGTCAACCTTTAATTAAGCTTATTTGTTGTGTCCCTACAGCCAACTACAACGATATAAATCTATGTTGAATCTGAAGAGAATAACAGTGTTTTGATTGAAAAATTATAGTCGTTTGTATAAGGCTTTTTTCTTCGGTCCTTCATTAATTTTTTTCGCAGATTGGTACTTATTGCTTATTTGCTTCTATATCTGATTTATGATGGTGCGTCCTTCAGTTTCAACTTATTATTATTGTATTTCTTGCGCAGGCTTTTCGTTTTAATTACCTAAATTATTGTTTTGGAAATTGAGACTGCATTGAATAAATATGCCTTCCTTCGGCTACTCGGAATATTTTGATCGGTCTAATTGTAAACTTGTGTCTTATAGTTTGAACTTGTGAATTCTCTTGATTATTTCGATTTTTTTTTAATTTTCACTTGTTTTATATTGAAATTTTATACTGGATAAATATTCATATTATCACATATTTTTGTCTTTAGTTCCTCTTTAGTCTAGTTATGGAGATATTGAACCCCTATTCAGGTTCAAGTTCAGAAACTTGACTTTAGTTAGTTTTTACAAACAGGCAGTTTGCTTCACTCATAGAGTAACAGAATGATTTTGTTAAAATAAAAAGTGTTATTTTCATTTGCTCATTTTCTCAAATATCTAAATTAACGAAGTTTCAAGCGGAAAATTTATTTTTGATATACAGACAAAAATATGCCGGAATGTTTAAATGATGGTCTTATCTTGTCCTAATTGTGTAAATACAAATTTCGCTTTTTGTATGAAAAGTGCCAACCAATAATGTGAAGTTGATGTTCTTCTTCTTTATGTGCCATATCAGAGTTATCCGACGTTGGCGATCATCAATCATAGCCATGGCTTCTCGATCTTCTGCCATGTGGAAAAGTTGACCTGCATTTCGTATGTCTGTCCAGGCTCGGATGTTTCTCAGCCAAGACATCTGTTTTCGGCCTATTCCCCGTCGACCTTCTATTTTTCCTTTGAAGATGAGTTGTAAAATATGGTATCGATCACCTCTCAATATATGACCCAAATAACCAATTTTTCCACGTTTGATAGTCCTGAATAGATCCCTGTCTTTGTTGACTTTCCCCAGCACTTCCTGGTTTGTAATACGTGCCGTCCACGGTATTATTAACACTCGCCTATGTATCCACATTTCCAGCGCCTCTATGCGATTAATTGTTGACCCTCGATGCTGTCCGCCAAGATTACTGTGTCATCCGCACATCTAATTACATTAAGTAATTCACCATATATTTTTATTCCATGTGGTTGATCCTCAAGTACTGTTTTAAATAAAAGATCAGACTATACATTAAATAGAGTTGGGGACAAAACACAACCTTGTCTAACTCCTCGCTGTATGGATATTTAGCTAGTAAGACTATTTCCAATCTTAACGTTGGCAGTTTGTTTCCAGTTTCAACAAATTCTTAATGATACGAATATCTCTATCATCGATTCCCGTGTTTTTCAAAATCTCTACTAATTTGGTATGTTGCACTTTATCAAATGCCTTTTCAAAATCCACGAAGCATGCAAAAACGTCCTGTTTTTGATCACGGCACTTCTGTAGTTGGACGTTCCCTAGTTCCGAGTACATTCCTGAAACCGAACTCAGTTTCTTCCATGTTTCCTTCGCATTTGAGTCTAATTCTGCTGTGTATTATTCTTATGAACTTTTTGAGGGTGTGGCTCATTAGACTAATCAGTCGGTATTCTGAGCATTATCTTGCTTTATGTTTTTTAGGAATTGCAATAAATTGCAATAAATGCAGTTGATGTTAGACTGGATAAATGTATAATTTGAGTGCGCTGGTTCAATTTGGTTCTGAGATGTGTGCAAAAAGGTGGCGATTTGTGTCAAACTATGGGCTTGTTATCTAGAACCGAAATGTGCGATATAAAACTTTTGATTATTGAGGAAAGACAACCACTATTTTCTATCCCAAGTCGTACTTAAATGGGCATTTTAATATTTTATCCATAGGTAGGAAAACGAGTCCTCTGTAGCTGTAATTTTATCAAAACCGCGTAAAATCAATCAGTTTAAATATTAAAAAAGTTGTCAAAGTATGCAACTTTGCGCTCTAAACAATGGAAATATTATATATTTTTTAAATATTCCATTTGCTTGAGTATTTTGTTCGTTTCATTTGGTACACTTTAAACAATTAATTTGGGACCGGCGAGTAGGCCTTAAAGGCCCTTTTCGCCATTCCCCTGCATCCATCCCCACCTTACCACTCCTGATCTTCGCCACCCAGGTATCCCGTCTCCCTGACAGAGGCAAGAATCCGTCTCCACTCCAAGGAAGATAATTCGATGAGGAGTGGATGGTGTACAGGCCCCAAAGAGGCGCCTGCTAGTAGACGACCAATGACGGCAGAATCCTAATACCACACTGTGGACATACGGGGCTATCACCTATTCCTAGTAGGTGTAGGTGTCTGTTCAGACCACAGTGGCCTGTCATGACCCCAACCAGAGTTTTCAGAGCCCAGCGACTCCTTGACATCAACCATTTGGATGTTGCCTTGGCGTTGCTTGGGGTTCCCATCAAGTCTTTGTCTTGCATACACCCTTACGGCTTTTTCCACATCTCTGTGGTGCCTCTTAGAGCCCAGTCATCTAGAGCACCCTATGTGAGGTTTGGCAGTTATTGGTGGTACAGAAGATCCGAACCTTGCCAATGTCTTGGCCCGCTCGTTTCCCTCGAACCCCATGTGCGCCGGAATCCACTCCAGGTTTACTTGTTCCTATTCTGCCACTTTGTTCAGGGCATACCAGCAATCCTGGATCAGTCTACTGCCCATCTTAACACTTGAGAGTGCCTTGAGGGCAGCCTGGCTGTCGGAGTAGATCTCGATCACTCCACTCCTTGTAGAACTTCTGTAACTTCCTTATCTGTGGCAACCTCGAGGACTGCATATAATTCTGTCTGAAACACTGTAGTCCAGCTTTCCAGCGAAAAGGACACTCCCCTGTTGATGTCTTGCCGGTAGACGCCTGCCCCAGACCATCCCGTATTGGCGCCCGGGAGCTGTCGGTGCACCACCATTGCACCTCCTTTCGGGCAGCCACTGTTCTAGTATTCCAACTTTCTTTTGTTGGGATTTCCATCTTAAATTTCCTTTCGAACCTAAGTCCGCTGTCAGGTGGGACCACCTCTGGACCTAGGATTGGAAGATCCCGACGCACGGCGGTCCCTATTTTATATGTATCTGATGTGGGTGGTTGTCATGCCTTTTAGACCTGCTTTCTATCCTCTGTAGCGACGCAGTAGCCTCCCTGTGTATCCACAGGGTTAGCTCAGGAGGGCCCAGGAGGATGTTTAATGCTATGCTCGGTGTCGTCCTCATAGCGCCGGTCATCGCTAGGCAGGCCAGTCTTTGCAGACCCGCCAGTTTCCGGGATATGTACGTCTTCTCCACCGCCGGCCACCAGACCACGGAACCATAACAGATCTTCGGTCTTATAGCGACAGTGTACAACCACTTTTTGGTACAATATTGTGTCGAAAATATGTGTTTTCTCGCCAACGAAAATCGGCGGGTGATTTCTAAGCATCAAAAACGTATTAGTCGATTTGAGACGTTTTTGAGCATTTGCAGCTCTTAGCTTCCTTTCGTTTAGGAAATTAGATGGTTTTTAAATATTGGGTTCACGAGTCGAAAATATGCGTTTTCTCGTAGCCTTTTGCTTAACTTTCTCTACGTGGGGGCTTCACGTGAGTTTAGTGTATAGTTTGAGTGAGTGTGTGAGTTTAGTGTATATCATGCCTAGGTTCTTGACCTCTCCCACGAAGGTAAGAAGTTTTGCTCGTAGAAGCCCTCCCGGTCTAATCGCCCCAGGAACTCGTCCAAAAGCAGACACCACAGGCGGGAGGAAAGGCAACTACCTTGTGGACAGCCCCCCCGCATCTCCGCAGTGTGTTAAAGGCTTATTTTATTTTACTTTGGTTTATCTAAACTTACAGTTTATTTAGTAAAAATATCTTTTTTTAATTAAGATAATTAATTTTTTAAACGCGTCTGGACCAAGAAAATACCAAGGGATCCTTTCTTTCTAAGTAAATCGCAAATGTAGTAATCAGTCTAAAAACTTATTTAGTTTAGTGAAGAAAAAGTTTTAACTTTGTTTCGTAGAATCAACTGCAGAAGTGTTAGATATAATTATAACTCGCCCTATATTTTTAAAAACTAAATAAAATGCGTGTACCTGTTTTTCAACAGTAAAATTTCCAGCCCTGCTTTTTAACACACAGCAACCGTTTGTGCTAGTTTTCCGTGGAAATAATATCGATCACCGCATTAATTGGGTTAATCGTCGCCTTTAAACATACAATGCTCAATGTAATTCAGCTTTTCGAGTTTTACAACTCGAAAATGGTCTTTCAAACGTAAATTATATGTATGTTTGAACAGTAAATATTTAGCTTTTGATTGAGAAATAATGGACAAAGAAATGATACACATGGAACTGATACATCACTATACAGTGACTAAGCGTAGTCAAATAAGTAGGTTTTTACCGAAAAAAAGATAGTTTTGCTGATCCAAACGATACACATGAAATAAAAATGGAAGCAATTCCTTCCTTTTGCTGTTCGTAGTTGGAAGAACAATTACAATTTAATTTAACTTTTAAATTGTGAAGTATGATTGAGTCATTTTGAGTCGATATTGCGTATTTTGCAATGAAGATACTTAGAAAACAGTGTTGAAAACAACACTCGAATGCAGTTAATGACCATCTTGCACAAGTCCGAACGGATCAAAAGAAATTTGTTAAAGAATCGTGTGCCAAACAAACTGTAACCGAATTATTTTTAGCGTTGATTGTTTTTTCCTCTTGATGGCTTCCTAGTTTAAATGAGTATCAACCATCTGTCGCTGTCATTCAAAATGAACAGTTAAACCGATTGAAGATTTGGACATGGATGGTTTATGAAATCCTATCTTCTTTGTTACTTGGTTGGCCAACCGGTACCCACGTGTTGCACAAGGTTATATTTTGTTACCAATTTCCTTGCAAATTATTGTTTTCTTTATAATTTACGATGCAGGCCGATTAACACGACAGTATCATATAACCAGAGTTTAATTTTAGCATTTTAGTCAGTTTGTTTAAACTGTCCATTTATTTTACTTAACTTTCGTCTTGCAAATTTACACTTGCATTGCATTTATTATCTAGACTTTTGTATTAGAAAGCCAAATATGTCTAACTTGTGCCAATTAGAAAACTCCAAAATCATTAGAGAAAAACCTGGAGTTTTGCAAATTTCCAGAATCAACAGTTTTAAAGTGCACAAAAGAAATGTGTGCATTTATATATTCCGATCTGAAAAGGGATCGTGCAATCAAAAACAGATATGGTTGGTCTGTGTTTACGAAACAGCTTTGTTTTAAAATAAACTTATGGAAAATTGAAACATGAAATGTTATGTTGCTGTATCTGCTCACTACGGGGATGTTCCAGAATGGTCAAGGAACCCATCGATATTACTTTAAAAGACATAAGTAATCACATCATTAATTTGTGACCAACAAAATTAAAAACTTGTCTATTGAGCATAAAAAATGTCGACTTTGTTAGAAGAAATTGAAGACTTTGCTATTATTTTCTCTATCATTCGAACATCATCATCATAAAGTAATGCGTACATCCGTTGGGGCTTTAACAGCATCGTGGCTCCACAACAAAGTACAAAAACCTGATGCCCCAAGATAAACTTACATCACTTTCTCTAATAGCAAAAGAATTACGTCCTTCGATGGACCATTGACTTTGAATGATGTACGGTAATGCCAAGGGCACGTTTCTCTCTCGCCCATATCGAATCGGCTATAAGAGATGCGGTTGATATAATAGGCCGCTATTTTTTTTCTAGAAATAAATTGTACAGTTGTCGATTAAAGAGTTGCTTTATTCGTCAGATGACTGATTACTAGATATTTATTTATTTTTTTGAGTTGAATGCACCTGAATGATCATCACCTCGCAACCACACCGTCTGAAACTATGATTTGGCGATATTTAAATGGCGACCATGAATTTTTCCTGTTAACTTCATTTTTCTTACAATGTCAGCTAAGTTTTTTCAAGAGACATTGTTTTAATTTGAATGGAACTGTCCATTATTTATGCCGTTGGTTTAACACTAATAAATTGATGGTTCAATTCCATACAGCCATAAGTCAAAAATCATTATTTTGAGGTAACAAATGACTGTTAAAGAAGATACGTTTTGTAAATTGTAATAAAGCAAAATGTATTTGTAATAATAATAAATTTACAGGTTAAGCTGTAATTGGATCAATTTTGCTTCATGAAAACTATCCAAAACATTTCAATGAACGAGTAACATAGAGAATTGAACATGGGGAGTTTTCGGGTTTTTAGGCCTTCGTAAAATTACTTCTTGAGGTGTTTTGCTCGCTTAGAAGCTGACAACTGATCTGTAAGCTGAATGGAAGAACTTGGATGTCATTCCATCTCACGACGGCATAATGACCCGAAGTTATGCTCGCCTTCTTCTAATCGTAGCAGAAGAAGTCTTAACCATCTCAAAGTTCATTACATTGCTATTAATACTACATATTCTGCTTCTTCTAGCCGTTTTCTATCCTTTGGATATAGACCTCTCTCATTTTTTCTAGTTTTCCCTGTTCTGTGCCACTTGGCACCAGTTAAGTCCGGCAGTTCTTTTGATGTCATCATAACACCTTTGTTGTGGTCTGCCAGTGCTTCTTTTCTCCCCCAAGGCCTCCATCTTGTTGTTCTTCCACTCCAATTTGTTGTATTTCGGGCAACATGTCCGGCCCAGCTCCATTTAAGACTACCTATTCGCCTCGCTATACCTTCGACCTTGGTTCTATTTCTTATCCACTCATTGGTTTATGATCTTTAAGCGTTATTCCTAGCATTTTCCGGTCTAATGATCTTTGGAGTTTCTTTAATTTATTTAGGATTTTCTTTGCTAGAACCTAGAATGTTTCACATCCGTAGGTTGTTACTGGGAGAATGCATTCCATGTACACCTTGGTTTTTAGTTTGAGGGGAAGGTTGGAGTTGAAGACGTGTCGCATCTTCTCGTAGGGCGCCCATCCTAGATGTAATCTATGGTTAATTTCAAGTTCTTGATTAGTTTTTCCCACTGTTATTTCTTGACTTAGATAGACATAAGAGTTTACTTTCTCTACTTGTTGTCCTAGCACATGTATACTCTCTGTGTTTGTCCGTTGGTTTGTCCTGAATTTGGTTTTAGAAATTTTCATTTCTAGGCCTACTTTTCTTGCGTCTTGTTGTAGTTCTATAAAAGCATGTCGTCTAATTCTTCACTATTTGGGGTAAAAATGGCAATGTCATCAGCAAATCTTAGGTTACTGAGTTTTTCTCTCGATATATTAATTCCTTTGTCTTCCCCGTATAGGCTTTTGAAAACATCCTCTAGTACTAGTGTAAACAATTTGCGTGACACAATGTCTCCTTGTCTAACTCCTCTTTTAATCAGGATTTCGTCGGCGTCTTCATGTAGCCTTACTTTCATTTTTGAACGGTCATTTAGTGTCACTACAATGTTAATTTATCGTTGGTCCATTCTTGCATTTTTCATTGACCTAATAATTGCCTAAAATTCAACTGTGTCGAAGGCCTTTCTAAAGTCCATGAAGGCGACCCATATTGGGATGTTATATTCCATTGCTTTTTCGTTCAGTATCCTTATCGTGTGGAGATGTTCTATTGTACTCATGCCTTTTCTGAACCCCGCCTGCTCATAGGGTTGGTATGTGTCAAGTTTGTATACAAGGCGGTTTGTTATTATTCTCGTAGTTAACTTGTAGATCTGTGATAACAGGCTGATTGGTCTATAGTTTTCTAGGTTGCTTGGATCGCCTTTCTTATATATCAGTATGACTATCGCGGTGTTCCAATAATGTGGTATTTTTTCCTGGATTAGGTATATATTAAATAGTGATTTAAGCTCCCTTACCAGTAGGCTACCACCTTCCTTCAACATTTCCGGTATGATGTTGTCGTGACCTGCTGCCTTTCCGTTTTTTAATTGGTGTAAAGGTTTTAGAATTTCTTCTTCTTCAATCTCTGGTAGATCCTCGGAGCCAACATTACATATCCTGTTTTTCTGGTCATTATTTGCTCTTCTGGCATCCTCATTGTCTATTTTGGACTCGTACAAACCTGTGTAGAACACCTCTGTTGCCTTGAGTATCTCTCTTCGATCCACTGTTATGTTACCCTGTCCGTCTCTCAGCTTGATCATTTCTTTTTTATGTGCGTTTTCTTTTTTAAAGATGTTCAAGCCTCTGTTTTGCTGTATCAATTCTTCTATTCGATTCTCTTGATGTTTTCTTATGTCCTGCTTGGCCATTTTCCTTGTTGTTTTGTTTAGTTCGGCATACTCTACTGTATTCCTTTTGTTGTCTTTAATAAGCTCTCTCCTTTTTTCCAGTAGCTGTTTGGTTTGTGTTGTGAGCTTTTCTATTCTTTTAGTTTTTGATGTAACTAAACTGGCGGTTGTTTCTTTCAATGTTTTTATCAGTCTACTGTTTGTTTCCTCCAAACTGTCGTGTGGTGCTGTTGCTTCCTTTGTTAGCCGTTCTACCTTTTGCTATATATTGACTTATTGTCTCTTATTGTGCCAGGATCTACAAGGTATTGGGTGTTGTTGAACTTTTTGGCTCTTTTCAATTTTGTGTTTATTATGATCTTGCACCGAACTAATTAATCTGTGATCACTGCCCGTAGTAAAGGGGTTAGCACGTAGTCTATTTCATTTTTTGTATTTCCATCCGGACTGGCACATGTTCATTTTCTGTGAGTTATTTTTTTGAAGAATAATAATTCATAATGTATGGTTGTTCGCTTTCCAGGTAATTTGCAAGCATCATCCTTCTTTCATTTCTTTTCCCCAGACCGAATTTTGCAACCTACTGCGAAGTGTTACACTGCTCTCCTAGTCTTGCGTTGAAGTCTCCTATTATCAGCGTGTATTTTGTTTTATTTTCTGGTAGGCTCTGTGTGATTTCATTATACAGCACCCCGACTTCTTCATCCTCATGGCTACTTGTTGGTGCATAGATTTGAACGACTTTAATTGTTATATTGGAGTTAATCTTAAGTGCTATGTATATTACGCTATTTGATATGGCTTTAAGTATTTGAAGATTTGAGGAAACTTGTTTGTTGATAGTGAAACCCACACTACCTATACTATTGTCTAATGGATTCCTCACCTCTTCTCCTTGTTTCTGACATTTCCAGAATATCCCAGTTTATTCTGTCCAGTTCGTATTGTAGCTCTGTTAGCATCTCCTCGTTTCCAACTGACCTAGCGTTATAAGTTGCAATGTGAAGTTGGCAGCCTTGTTTAACGCTGGGATTCTTAGCACCCCCTGCTCTATGACTGGTCTGACCGCCGCCTTGGCCAGGGTCATACGAGCCGCTGGGGACTGGGGGCCTTTGTTTTTGGTGTTTTCATATAAGATGGGGTTTAGCCGTAAAACACCACGTTGGCCGTACGTCTTGGTGAGTGTTGGTTCAGCCGCCCCTAACCTGGGAACCGTCGCTGTTTGCAGCCGCCCACTCTGGGTCAGACGCTGCAGATTTTGCCTGGTGGTCCTCGGGGTGTATTTGATTTCCACCCTACCACCCATATCTGGAAAGCATACCCCTATCCGCCACCCGGGAACGCGTTCTCTAGGAGTTACATGCTCTCCCAACAGATACTACATATAACCTGTCTAAGAAGACCATTTAACTCGTATATTTTGTGGCTGGAAGCTGTTTGGCCCATGTCGCAAAAACATATTTTTGGCACCTTCATCAATTATGATGCGTGTCCCACAAACGAGGTATTTACAGTTACGTTACAGGCTCTCCAGATTATTGAATGATCGAATGAAAGAAACTTCACTTACTTTCTAAAAATAAACTCCAATTCGTTGCTCGTCCAATACTGACCCTGAATTATTTAGTACATGTCCGGTTTCTGAATACCATTCTTGAATTATATTATGAAGATCATTAAAAGCGTCTAGATGAGTAATGGTTTATATATTCAAACTCTACCATAGAGATGTTATTTTCTTAATTAACAACGACGATGAAGTGGTACGTATTATAGATGTAAACTTATTGACAAACCTGTGGAGAAATGTTCAGCCTCAACTTCGAAACAGGATTTGGTTGGACCCTTTTTGATTAGGTATTCAATTAAATTTTTCTCTGAATTCGAAATATTTGAAAAATCACCTTCATGTTGATTGGTCACATAGAGGATCAATCAAATCCACTTTATGATGCTTTGTATGTTATTTAAATAATTATCACCAGTTCCCACGAGTTTTCTCATCATTGTATTCCCAGCTTCGTCGACGGAGCTGGGCCCCTTACAAATCGCATATTTTAAAATACAGTTACTATTTAGATGTATTCGAAATGTGAAAGAGTCTTTGCACTTGATCACAGATAAATGCATTACTAGCCCTGTATGAATTTCAATGTATTTTCCTACTGAACCCAAACGGAAATATTTTAGTTAATATTTTTGTGTAAAAGGTTTTTATTTAAAGTTATAATGAAAATTGAGATCTAACAAATTGTTTGTCGCAAAATTATGTTTCTTTTTACTTTTTTACTTTTAAGTGATTAATACACGCCTTTAATTCGCTTGTTTTTATTGCAGTTTTTTAATTTCATTTCATTGATAAAATCGAGAATAATTTTACCAAAAACTATATTTTTTTAAATATTTTTTTAGGTGAATAATCGACGCTTGTGTTTCGGGCGCCTCATATTTATCCTGTAGAAGTCTCTTCTCTTTCCGAAAAGGCAACAGACAATATGACCAAATTCGGAAAATAAATACTTTCCAAATTAGAAAGAATTTAAATTAAAATCCACTCAAAATAAAATTCTAAAATTTCGCTCTTTTGCAAATAGTGTTAGCCTCAATGTTAAAAGGCAATGGGAATTAAGAAAATATTTGAATCCTTTTAAAGCAAAGAAAACACTTTGGCAAACTATAAAATTCATGTTTACTTAATTTAAATTTATATAATTGATATTTTGGTAAAAAACGGTCTCAAGGAAGCAGAAAGCAGAAGCGAATAACCAGATCTACGAGGGCGGTCCGATAAGAACTTAGTTTGCAGAAAAAAAACCGAAACTTTGGAAAAGTGGCAATTTATTTCTCAACATAGTCTCCTTTTAATTCTATGCACTTGACCCAGTGATGCTTCAACTTCTTTAACTCGTCTGAAAAATACGTTTTCTCGAGGTCTGCAAAGTAGGCCTCCGTGGTGGCGATGACCTCCTCATTCGGCTGAAATTTCTTCCCGACGAGTGAATTTTTTTTTGAAAGAAGTAGCATGGGACCAAATCTGGAGAATACGATGGATGGGGCAGCAGTTCATAGCCCAATTCGACCAATTTGGCCCTTGCAACGGCGGAGGTGTGATCCGGTGCGTTGTCATGGTGGAAGAGCACTTTTTTCTTCGCTAAATGGGGCCGTTTTTTCTGCAATTCGACGTCGAATCGGCCCAGTCATTCGGTATAGTAGAGCCCTGTGATCGTTTTGCCCATCTCCAGGTAGTTGATGTAGATCACACCTTGTGAATCCCAGAAAACGGAGGCCATCGGCTTTCCGGCCGATAGGACAGTGATCGCCTTCTTGGGAGCACGTTAGCCGGGTAAAGTCCACTGTTTCGACTGTTCCTTGGTCTCTGGTGTGTATCAATGGATCCATGTTTCGTCGACGGTCACGAAACCACGCAGAAACTCTTTCGGACCGCGCTTAAACAGCGTCAAACACTGCTCTGGAGTGGTCTCATGGTTCGCTTGTTGTCCGGAGTGAGCAAATGCGGCACCCATCGCGCAGACTTCTTTTGCATGCCCAAAATGTCATCCATGATATGACCCTATGCGGTCTTTTGAGATGCCTACTGTCTCAGATATCTCGCATACCTTTAATCGGCGGTCTGCCAATACGAGATCAAGTTTTTTCTAATATTATCGTCCGTGGTAGCCCTTTTTGAGGACCTCGTGCGACCTCGTTGAAACCCGTTAAACCAATTTTTGACAGGATCCATCGAAGGAGAAGAGTCACCGTACACCGCACCCAAGCGCTCTTTGATTTCGCTTCGTGATTTCCTTCCAGAAGCAAGAATTGAATCACCGCCCGATATTGCTCTATTCCCATTTTTCTGAAATCCGCAGACACGCCCGCTTCCACACCCTAATATGCTGAAAAAAGATCGAATTAATCGAATAGAATTATAGTATTTAATAAAAAACTTAATAAATTTACGCAAAATTAATCTATGAAGCATATAAAATCTCAGGTGTTTACGGGAAACTGTTCTCAACCAACTTGTGTGACCATTGTGGACGGAATAATATGATCCTAAATTTTTGCCTTATGTTTAAGAAGCACATTTTGCACCAAGTTAAGAAGGTAACCCCGCAATTTTGCAAAACCCTGTATAAAATATCTCGGCTAACATAGAAATATCAATCATTGTATCAAAATATCTCACTTTTTTTAAACATTTGCTCGAGTTTTTAAACTAATAAATACATGTACCGAATGTTTATTGAACTTTAAACCCAGTTTCTGGAGGTTTTTTATAATTTTTAAATAAACCTTCTCTCTATCTAGCATATTTTACATTATTAGAACCATTGCTTTGCAAATTTTGGGATTAGTGCTAGTTAGAAGCAGGAGAAAGATCTATTGCTATGTGGTCATAATTTTCCATTCACCATTCGGTTCAGAATCCCAATAAACCCGGCTTGCCATTACATTCTTATATTGTTATAGACATTTGAGACACGTTTAAGCTCGATTTGTCCCAAAGGAATTACTAGAGAAATGTGGTTGTAAGACAAGTTGAGACATTTTAATGTGCTCGGGCATACTATGTCTCTATAATTAAGCTTACATATGCAATAAATGTTTTGATCTGATCATCAAAATGTGGGTTCACGGAAGCCAAACGGTGCAAACCATCCAAAAACTCAGAAAATTACTTGATTATGTTCGGTTTTTATTTGCTTCTCGTCCTCAATTTTTTTTATCTTTACATGTTTTATTTTATTTTATTATTAATGCAGTTGCTTTTTAGTTCGTTGTGCTACGTAAAATCAACTTGATAATGTGCCAAAACGCCCCTTTTTTCATAAGATTATAATTTTGTTTGGTTGACTTTTTTTTTAACTTTTCAAATATTTTTTCAGCTGGATGATGCGGCACTTCAGCTGTACAAAGATGGAGATTATGGATCATATTTGGACCTGGAGGCATCGATCTCCGAGCAGCAAGAAGAGTTTGAAGGGTTCCAGTCAAAGTAAGTACAGCTGTTAAAATTTTAGTTCAACAATTAGTTGGTAAAACGAAACCGATTTATTTCTACAGTCAACATGTTTACAGTGAGAACGCGTGTTTTCATCCAAGTTTCTTTAAAATTGAAGGTTTGATATATTCAGTTTGATTTTTTGGCTCCCGTTGTGAATGAACATCAATGTTCTGTTCTATTTATATAAGAAAATTCTTCAGCAATTAATTTCATCAATTCAATCAATAATCGGTCTTATTAAACTCTACAGAAATTTGTCTCAAAAGCACCGATCCGATTTGGCGATAACAAGTTGATGTTAGGAATCGGGCACGAATCATGAAGAATAAAAAACTTAAATACAAAATAGATGTATCCTTGTAATAGAGTGAAATTCATTATAATGTCTTATTTTCTGGCCACCCTGTATAAAGAAGTTTTTATTCGGTAAAACCGCAGAACCTTTCAGGCCTAACAGATTTTCCAAAAACATACTGAAATTAAATAAATTAATTTTAACCCAATCGGCCTCACTGCAGCATCCGATATATTTTACTTTGATGCGAGAAAAATGTGTGGTAGAATGTAATAAACGAATCCAACGTTTATAACGTAGGTTTCCCGTTTACATTCGTGTGAAATGTTGCATCAATTTTCCTGCGTGTACCTAATTAACTTTATTCAAATAAACCGAAATCTGAATTATACAATTTGAACGCTGTCCAAAAGTGTATCCAGGTGTAACCGTAACCTTGCAAATCCTGCCAGCTTGAATTGAATTTACACACTTTCTAGATATTTTTAAAATTAAAGAAACCCATCGCTACATTGATATTGGTTGTAAGTGAGCAAGGAGAGCAGAAACTCTCCTTGGGAAAAGTTCTGCATAGAAACAACTGCGATCAGCACTTTTCTTGTATTTTAACGCTGTTCGGATTGCGTTGAAGGTTTTTCGACATATGAAGTTGCGAAGTCATGTGTTCACTGGGCATTTATCTATTAATCGAAGGATGAACGATTGCAATTAATTCATCAAACATAAGGTGCTAATTTTCTAGATATTTATACTACAATATGGCAAGTTAATGGATATTTGCTGTATGGAGTTTCACATAGAAGTGATGAGATAAATTAATTAGATACTTATTTTCCGATGAAGCAAGTTCGTTTTTCCAACGGAACATTAAATACGTGCTAAATTATTAGAGTTTATCACGAGGATGGTATTAACCATAAAAATATTTTACAAAATCGTCTCTTCAAATGCGATACAGGTCTAATGGATAAGCATAGACAAATTATTGATTTAGGTATCAGAATGTTTATTAATTCCATATAAATTTACTAGGAAATTTTGCATTATTATTTAACAAATAATGTCGTAACCGTATAAATAATTTCATTACTTGAAAACATCCCATTCCCAGCAAGTTTTTTATTGATTTAAGCGCCTTTTATTTTGAACTCTTTAACTTTACGATTTTTTTCAAGCAGGAAATTCAGAAATGCACTTTCAAATTGAATCCTGGAATTATATTTGTTTGTTGGCTTTGTAAAATAAAATAAAATATGAGTGCAGGATAATGGTTCGAGAGCTACAAAAACTGGTTAGAGGTAAAAATTTAAGATACATGCATCATGATAAAGTTTTACGCAATCAGATTACGAAATTAAACATACAGTTTCATAAATACTTTTCAGTAAAAAATTCCAATTTTTTATATTAGATAAATTTTGAGAGTCGGTTTTGTTCGATGATTAGTACACTTTCATCTTAAACCAGTGGTGGCTGATTCATAAGCGCAGCAGTGCTCCCAAAATAATTACGTAATTTTATTACAAAAAGCCAATATAATACTAAATATTTAGCATTCGAGTTGTGATAAGTGATAAAAATTATTTCATCACTCGCACAGCACTCCGATTTTTCCTTGTCCTGCTTAAACTTGATTTAAGTAGAGATTTCGCAATTTTTAGAACACCGCGTTATTGAGTAGTAGAGTAGTATAGGTTGTTTGTAGGTACCGAATTTATTCCCGATTATTCCCGAGTTTGTGGGAGAGGTTCTGTTTTTCTATATTGCTGACAATTTTTAGCGATGTTCTATGGAGATTGTTTTTAAAATATTCAGGCGAGAAAAAGACAATGTGAAAGTTATTACTAAACTTGGAAGCAGAAAATAACGAAGTGCAGATTTAATTTACAAAAAATAGTTAAGTACTTTTGTAAAAATTGCAAATAATCTTAAAAGATCTTCCAATGAGCTGCAACTATCATAAACTATAGTAAATAGACGATGCATTGTAGCATTTTTCCAACCACGCTTTGAAATATAAATATTTGCCTTAAACTGCATCACAAATAACAAAATTCGAAAAACATGGAAAAAACGGCTTAATAATCCCCATACCGAAAAATGGACTGGACAATACAGAACCGAGCAATTACAGACCAATTACATTACTCCCAGTACTTAACAAAGTTTTTGAGTACATAATAAAGCAGCGGCATGAAAAACTGATCGGAAAATATATACCTACCTAGCAATTTGGTTTCAAACAACATCACTCGACTATTAATCCGCTCTTTATTTTGGCCAACAATATACAAACTACCCACCTAACTGACAGAAAGACAGCTTGCCTGTTTATGGACATTAACAAAACTTTTGATAGTGTCCGGCATAGAGGCTTACTATACAAACTACACACACCAACATATCTACTACACACCATAAAGAACTTATTAGAAAACAGACAACTACAAGTACGAATTGACAAAACACTGTCATTTTCTTTTTCCCCTGAACAAGGGCTCCCTCAAGGATCCCCGCTCTCACCGTTTCTCTACAATATATACTGCCATGACATATACAATTACAACTTACCAGACAAAAATCAAATCGACAGATCGACATACATATTACAATACGCAGGCGACACGGCACTTATTGTACATGACAAAACTACTGAGAGAGCAGCTCAAAGACTCCAAACACTAACAAACAACACAATGACATGGTTTTATAATTGGAGACTAGCACCAAACGCGTCAAAAAACCAACTTCTGCTCACAAACCACAGACTCAACGCTGACTCCCCTACGATAACTGCAGACGGCCAAACGACACAACCAAAAAACGACGTAAAATACCTTGGAATCACAATTGACCACAAACGTAAATTCACTAAACACATACGAAACATCAGGGCAGAAACAATAAAGAGAACAAAACACTTCCGATCACTAACTACTAACACGCTCACTAACTACTAACACGCTCACTAACATACTAAGACAAAGGAATTCGCACAAATACCGCCACCAAAATATATGAAGCTATTTGTAGACCCTTGCTAGACTATGGTCATATACTCATGACCAACGAACAGAAAGGACAAAACGTTAAATACAAACAACAGAACAAATTGCACTAAGACTAATAACACGAATAAGACCCCCAAAACCCACTACACAACCCTCCACCCAACTACTATACGAACGCACAAACATGACAAAGATTTCGGAAAGGCTCATACATCTACAGACAAATGGACAAACAACCCCTACAACTGGACCATACTGAATCCCCTTTCTCTTACAAGACCAACCAGACAATCCCGCTTCCGTTCCCTACATCAACGCTACTCGAACGCTTACAATAGTAAATGACTACTGGACAATAAATCTAAGATCTCTGTTTGCCAGAATTAAAATTATTAAATTAGTAACCTAGAATAAGATAATTTTTACCTTTATTTGTTTGTTAAATTAAGACTACATGTACTAAACAAGGGCAGAAAGACCGATAGGTCGATAGCCTTTTTTAGAAATAAAGATGTTTACTACTACTATTTGCCTTAAAAGTGATTTTTTTACTTTCTTGATCATTTGTCTGCTTTATCTTTCTACTCGATTTCTATTTAATATGAACTTCAAGTGGCCGAACTTATACGGAGTGTCAATTTGCAAAGTTCCCACCCTTAATACCTTTCTTGCAGTTGGAAATATGAAAAATTCGAAAGACACGTCAATTTTATTTGTACGGGGGACACTTTAAATTAATATTTTAGCCTTCTTGTTTCAACCCTTTGGAGGGGTAGAGGTTACCCTTAGAATCTTAAATGGGAATGGGGGTCAAGTGGCACATCGTTTTAAGGTGCCTTCAATTCTCTTCAATTCTCAAGCGTTTCATAACATATTTTTAATTTAAACAGAAAAATTAAAGGTTGCTAATTTTTTTGGAAAGTTTTTATCAAATTTATTTAATAGAGTTATGTTTTTTTTTACATATCGGAAGACGTTCTAAAGATTCGAGTGACTTTTCATATATAACCAACGATTTTTTAGAGGATTTTGGCATCTTGATAACTGAAAAGCCCCTCTTGCGATAATTTAGATATTTTCACACGCTCAAGTGTATTAATAAAAGTGTCGCAGTGTTGCATAATTTTGGACGGAGTCCCCGAAAAACAACTTATATTTTCGGATTCACATTGCAGTTTTCGATGTTTCATTTAGTGTGTGCAATAATTTCGAGCCGATTATTCGATGCCCCGATTCCGCCCCGGACTTCACTCAAATTCGTCTAAAATTCGTCAATATATTCACGCAAGTGTTTTAATCGTTGATATTTCTGTTAAATTTTATTGATGACAATGCGGTACATGTTTTACGATTGTTTCGCTAACGACAGGTGAGAGCTAATTATTTTGAGTAGTTTTATAGATGCATGTTGCCAACATTAAAGAAACA
Source organism: Dendroctonus valens (assembly GCA_024550625.1). Taxonomy (NCBI): domain Eukaryota; kingdom Metazoa; phylum Arthropoda; class Insecta; order Coleoptera; family Curculionidae; genus Dendroctonus; species Dendroctonus valens. Next base: position 261,571 of record JAJTJO010000091.1, read on the forward strand.
TTTTTATTTGAATGAGTCACAAACTGCCACTTTTCGCACAAAAGTCATGATCATAGAGAAGCACTTTTAATGTTATTTTTACTTTGCGCCCGGGCGCATGCCATTCATTTAACTTAAGAAAAGTAGTGAAGAACGAGGAATGAAGAATAAATTTATGGGGAATGAGGAAACAGGAATGAAAATTTCTTTACGATGTAAATTTACTTAAAAGTTAAAAGCAGACAAAACTTTTTGTTTGAATGTATCATATGCTAGGAAGATTTGCATGTTGTCCCTTTTCCATTTTCATTCTCTGTTAATGCAAAAACACATTTTTCAAGAACTGCGGGAAAAACACTTTGTTGGTCTACTTTTTACATAATTATTAATATAATTGATTATAACTTCTAAATTAATAATACGATATAATTGTAATACAAACAAGCTTTCGCTAGCTAAGTGCATGCTGTGTGGAATCAACAATTTTCAATGTCGGTTGTTATTGTGTTTTAATAATTTTCAGAGCAGTTTAAAATGTAATTTCCTGAAGTTTGAAAGCATTTAACACGTACTCTATCTGTAGGCAGCGTTTGATGAAAATTATCCTAGACAATTGTGCTATCTAATTAAAATCTGCCCATTACCACCAACTGTTCCTAATTATAAATCCCCTGGACAGCTGACAGTCTGTTTTGATTTGCGATACGTATCACGAGCTGTAAGCGCTTTTCAAACAACTCTGCATATCTGCCCTTTTGCATAATGCAATTTGCATTCATCTACCGGCAATTCAAATTAAATCCGGTACCTTCAGCTGGACACCGTCTTCCATTGCAATCTGAAAAATCATGTCTAATTAGTTTTGTTAAATATGACAAAAGTGACTTGCGATAAAAGACGAATTACAACCGAAGAGACTTGTAATGATTACGTATCCGGTGTTTTCAGCATTATGTGGTTTTTTCTAGTTAGCATTCCCGTCTGAGCAGAAAATTTCTCATGGAATCTTCAAGAGTAAAATTAAATATGTTTTGAATAAAGTAGCAGAACAATGTCTTCGATAAAGCTTTGACTTAGCAGTTTTGAAAATATTCACTTGACTTCTTCGGCTTAGTAATCACTTCTCGTATCTTGATCTTTCACTCACTTGAAATCATTCACACATGTTTCAACCTGGTGAATTGCATCAATTAAATGTGTATGTTTTCTCGAAAACATTATTTTGTTTTTTCTGTTCTTTTTAGTAGTAGTAAACATCTTTATTTCTAAAAAAGGCTATCGACCTATCGGTCTTTCTGCCCTTGTTTAGTACATATAGTCTTAATCTAAATAAAAAAAATCCAAAGATAAAAATTCTCTTATTCTGGGTTAACAATTTAATTCAATAAACTTTCTAATTCTAATGACAAAAAAAAATTATTTATTGTCCAGTAGTCAGTTGCGTTTGTAAGTGTTCGAGTAGCGTTGATGTAGGGAAACGGAAGCGGGATTGTCTGGTTGGTCTTGTAAGACAAAGGGGATTCAGTATGGTCCAGTTGTAGGGGTTGTTTGTCCATTTTGTCTGTAGATGTATGAGTTTTTCCGAAATCTTTGTCATGTTTGTGCGTTCGTATAGTAGTTGGGTGGTGGGGTTGTGCAGTGAGTTTTGGGGGTGTCTTATTCGTGTTATTAGTCTTAGTGCAATTTGTTCTGTTGTTTGTGTATAACGTTTTGTCCTTTCTGTTCCGTTGGTCATGAGTATATGTCCAAAGTCTAGCAAGGGTCTACAAATCGCTTATATATTTTGGTGGCGGTGTTTGTGCTAATTCCTCTGTCTTTGTAGGTTAGTGATCGGAAGTGTTTTGTTCTCTTTATTGTTTCTGCCCTGATGTTTCGTATGTGTTTAGTGAATTTAAGTTTGTGGGTCAATTGTGATTCCAAGGTATTTTACCTCGTTTTTTGGTTGTGTCGTTTGGCCGTCTGCAGTTATTGTAGGGGAGTCAGCGTTGAGTCTGTGGTTTGTGAGCAGAAGTTGGTTTTTTGACGCGTTTTGGTGTTAGTCTCCATTTATAAAACCATGTCATTGTGTTGTTGTTAGTGTTTGGAGTCTTTGAGCTGCTCTTCTCAATAGTTTTGTCATGTACATAAGTGCAGTGGTCGTCTGCGTATTGTAATATGTATGCCGATCTGTCGATTTGATTTTTGGCTGGTAAGTTGTAATGTGTATATGTCAAGGCAGTATATATTGTAGAGAAACGGTGAGAGCGGGGATCCTTGACGGAGCCCTTGTTCAGGGGAAAAAGAAAATGACAGTGTTTTGTCAATTCGTACTTTTAGTTGTCTGTTTTCTAGTAAGTTCTTTATGGTGTATAGTAGATAGGTTGGTGTGTGTAGTTGTTATAGTTTGTATAGTAAGCCTCTATGCCAGACACTATCAAAAGCTTTGTTAATGTCCATAAACAGGCAAGTAGTTCTTTTTATTTTTGTTGCTATTCAAATTTCTGATTATTAATGGGTATTAGAAGGATTTTGTGGTTTCTTTTAACAAATTATGATCGATGATGGCTGATACATCAAAACATCCGTATGATGAAAACTTTTCCTGATGCCAATCTAGCACAACATTGAAATATATCCCAGTATTTTCGTGTTAAGCTGCAACATTTTCTTTGGAATATTGAGTGAATTTGTTCTCCGAGCTTCACTTATTAGTCTTTTTCTCTTCTACTAAGGATATTCTTATCTGAAGTTATCCTTATGCCTTCATTGCTCCTCATGTTGCACGAAAATTATAGAATTTTCCATCGTTTGAACTTATATTTGCTCTTACTACCTCAATCTGTTCACAACATCAGTTTTAAAAAAAAATTAAATAATAAAAGAACCATTGTCCTCTACGATATGAGTCTTTATTTGCTTTTTAGAAATTTTATTTTTACTTTATTGTAATTGAAAAAGCAGCTTTATGCAAACCCATGTTCTGCATATCTTCGTTTCTATGTCGGCGTTTTTTCAAAGACAAATGGCATACTGATAGTATAATTTGATAAAAACTATGAATGATGTCATAAAAACATAAGAATATAAAAAATGAAAATATTAGGAATTCGCTTTTATCTGATTCAATGGACGAGCACAGTAGAAAATGAAAAATACAATTTTGTTGCCTAAATTTATTTTTTAATACCAAATTTGATAACATACTTTAAATAAATATCTCCTTCTTGTTTCAAACCCCCTAGGAGGGGTAGATGGCACCCTTAGAATCTTAAATGGAAATGGGGATCAAGTGGCACATCGTTTAAAAGGGCCTTCAATTCTCTTTTCAGTGGCATGACCCTCCCCTGCCTCTTCCTGGCTACGCCCATCGGTGGCAACGTTTCAAACTTTATTTGAAAATATAATTTATAAATAACATTTCGATGGTACTACGAGTACCTCGTTAATTTGCGTTCATTCCATGTCTTATCGCTGAAATTCCGCAAAAGCTTGTAAATTCTATCAAGAAATTCTAAAAATACGTGGGTTTTCAACCAAAAAACATGGTCAGAAAATTTAAAAGATGTAGCCAAAATAGGAATATTTTTGTTAATTCATTGTGTATACTTTCCTGACTGTAGTTCAATTTAAATTAAAATAAAATTCCTGGGTTCCAGTCAATTATATTGTTTATTATTTCATTACAAATACGTTTCGGTGTCTTTCTCCACATCATCAGTTTGTATGCATGGCTGTTGCTTGTTGGCAACGAATTTGGCAACGAAATTCAAATTCCAATTTCGATGCCAAAATTAAAGGTAGCACAACAGCATTTTTGAATTATTTTTATTTAACTAAAGGCATTTCTAAAAATAATTCACAAGAGAATATACCAAAAGTGCGAAGAAAGGTCTGGCGAAACACAATTTGGTTTCAAAAGCGGTTTAAGCACGCGAGCGGCCCTGTACTGCATACAACCGCTTACACAGAAATGCTATGACCATCGAAAAGACGTTTTTGTATGCTTCTTCGACTACCAAAAGGCTTTCGACAACGTGAAACACGATCTTTTAATAACCATGCTACGAGAAGCTGGCATTGATGAAAAGATATTTAATAATACACAAACTATACTGGAACCAAACAGCAAACTACGAACTCAAGATTCACATCACACGGATAAGATAACCATAGCTAAGGGAGTTAGACAGGGATGCGTATTATCACCGCTTCTATTCAACATATATACGGAAAAGATATTTCAACTAGCACTAGAGGATAATCCAAGAGGAATAAAGGTAAACGGTATTCCCATCAACAATTTAAGATACGCCGAGGATACGGCGATGTTAGCAGTAATATTGAAGATCTACAAGACATCGTAAATGACATAAACGCAAAGGAAAGGAGTTTGGCCTTATAAGGCCACATAA